>VYXD01013623.1:226715-240465 GCA_013397195.1 Hylia prasina
GCGGGGCGCCGGGAAGGAGAAGCTGCCACGGCCCTGCCCTCTTTGCCTACAGCACGGCTGGCCAGGGTGGCCAGGCAGGCAAAGAGAAGCCATGGGCTGCGCCGAAATGGTGGCAGCCACGCAGCACATTGCCATGCGCTGCACCGGGGACGGGCCCCGGCAGCAGTGCCTCACCACCCCTGGAGAAAAACTGCACCCGCACTGCTTTGATTTTCTTCTTAAATATGTCATCACAGAGGTGTCACCAACCTCTCTAATTGGGCCAGCAGCACGTCCATCTTCAGAGCCATCAGAGATTGGCTCTGTCGGACATGGTGGGAGCTTCTGGCAGCTTCTCACAGAAGCCACTCCTGTGGCTCCACTTCGTCGCTACCAAAAAAACGAGGCCTTGCTGTAGCAATGTACCTGCACAACTCAGGCCATTCTGTGTACCAGCCAAACTGCTTGTCGACAACAAGCCACCTGCAGTCTTGTTTTCAGGGTTCTCAGGAACCCATCAGGGTTACTGAGACAACAACAGGACAGAAAAGGCTGGAAGCCTGAGAAACTGTGGACAAAGAATGCAAAACTTAAATAGAAGACACAAAGTGTGAGGATGGACACTTGACCAATTAGGTGTCCTGAAGGATGTGTGCCTGCCTCGTGAACTGGCAGCTTAGCCAAGAGACACCTGTACATATGGACAGCAGTGCTAGAAACTATNATTCAGACTCTGCAACATCCTGCAGTGCTGAGAGATTGATCTCGTCTAGGTTCTGTGTTGGGGGGTCGTTTTCCACGTTTTTGCTGTCACCACATGGCCCCACCACCATGGCGCAGGCAGTGGTGGCCGCTGGGGCACTGGCGCTGTTTGACACCTCTCCTCATGCGGGGCGCCGGGAAGGAGAAGCNAGGACAGAAAAGGCTGGAAGCCTGAGAAACTGTGGACAAAGAATGCAAAACTTAAATAGAAGACACAAAGTGTGAGGATGGACACTTGACCAATTAGGTGTCCTGAAGGATGTGTGCCTGCCTCGTGAACTGGCAGCTTAGCCAAGAGACACCTGTACATATGGACAGCAGTGCTAGAAACTATAACTGGGGTCTAATGTAAACAATAAAGTAGCTTCTGTTGAAAGTCATATTGGTTCTATTAGTCAGTTACTCATCTCCCCCTGTGACACCTTGCCAAATCAACATAATTAATTGCCTCTACTTCTTCTAGTATATCAATTAGCACCCCTAATATCTGAATGATTAACCTGTATTTTAAAGTCAAAATGCATGGCACAAAATATCTCTACACAAATGTAATTATACTTTAACCGTATTGTGCTTAGCTTTATTACCCTAAAAAAGCACATTTCTTCTCCATTCCAGACTAAAGAAAATCAGTGCCTTGTGATCTAAACATCCATTTGCAGTAAGAGATCTATGCAAAACTCTCTTTTTCCAACTGGTAATAGGATTTAGAGATTCTTATTCTTTATTGCATAGATGCCTATTACGGTAATTCTTAATTTAGTTTGAGGTCTAAGTCAGCAGGAAATTCCCAGCACTAACAGGTGCTGCTCAAAGTCTCAGGATTCTCAGAAACTGCTTAAATGAGAAACCCAATATGCCTTTTCTGGGGGGAAAAAAAAAAAAAAAACCAAAACCTTAACACTGGAAAAATAGAAAATAAAATAATTTAAATTTCATGCTGCATATATAAAACTTAAGTTAATGTTAGCTTAAGATGTTGATTTTGAGTTTTTTGATTGAAGACTAACATGATGTTCATAACAGGGCATTTATTTTGCAACTGAAAACATTTTTAACTGAGATTTTGGAAAATATGAGCAGCTTCTAATGATTTTACATTGGTCAGAGAGTGGGCCTACTCTACCACTTTTCCCATATGAAGCTATCTACATTGGATAGTTAATTGTTTTCTGAATCTGCCATTTTTGGGACATTTTTCAAGAACATTTTTAAGAGGAAAGAATGTAGACTTACATTGAAAGTCTGTCTTCAGTCTTTGTTCTACTGTATTGCACTGGTAGCTTTTAAACTTCTGCCTTTGCCTCTCTTCCCCAGCACTGTTAAACTGCTGCAGGGCACTAACAGTTTTCTATGATCACTTGATGTGTAAAACTATCTTTCACTTTTTGTAAAGTAACAGCCTGCACTGTAGTAAACAGAACATTGACTTCACACAACATTGTCATTAGAAATGCTGTATTTGTACTCAAACTAATTTTCATTCTGTGTATAGATAGGAGGTCTGTGTTGTGTTTCTTTACTATGGGATATCCCATCTGGAAACTAATGGTATGTAGAAAATTAAAAATAGGGGACAGGTTATATTTAAGTGGGTTTAAATCAAGTTCATTTTATCACTGCTGTGTTTATGTTATGTTATGTTGTTATGTTATGTTATGTTATGTTATGTTATGTTATGTTATGTTATGTTACGTATTGTAATGGAAATCCGAAATCTACCCAGAAATACCTGGGTGTGGGAGAGGGAAAAAACAGCAAAGTATTTCTCCAAGTCATTACTCCCCAAAGAGCATAAGGAATTAATTTTAACCTAGGTTTCTGTTATGTAAATTGCCATCAGTGGAAATGGGAAACGTAGAAGACAACTGTAGACTGTTCCATGTAATTTTTAATTGCAGTGTGAGTTGCTCACTCTTTGAATATTTTTATCAGCAAAGTTTAACAAGTAGTGGTGAATGTCAACACAGGGAATTCATAAAAGATGGATTTTATAATGACAGTGACTATATAGCGGCCTTCTTTAAAAAGATATAGTTCTTTAAAAATAGTCAGCTTCAATATATATGAAAATGTTTCTTAAAAAATAAAACTGACAAAAGAAACCCACAAACAAACAAAAATCAACAAAAAAGAGTATTTGCACAGTATTTTTTTTTTGTTTAAAACATCTAGTGAATAGATGCCTCTCTCTAGCTCTCTAAATATATAAAATACTTTATCTGTTTAAAATTTATGTGATTTAGACAGCAAAGGTCACATTAACGGAAACTCAATCTTTCATGATTCAGTAGTCAGTGAAGGAAATGAACAAGGTGTACAAAACATTCAAAATTACAAACATGTACATATACTTACAAAATGTTAAACACTTCAGTTATATAAAAGGCTGCGAGTTACATAAAAAACAATTTGTGTGCAATATAATTCATTTGGATGCCTCAACGTATTTAACACCTGACATTAATTTCAAGCATTAGAGAACAACTAAAATATATACCAGTTTAATTTTTAACCTGGACACTGGACGAATGGTATATCTGAGTATATCCCATTAAGGACAAGCAAAATATCCTTTATTTAGATGGTCCATGTTTGCTGCACTGTTGACCTACCACAGTGGATTTTTCCTACATCTGTGATGAGAATCGTCAAGTGGGATAAATTAGCAGAGTCCTAGGGCCTCCATTGTAACTGTACTTTCTGTGAGTAACACATCCAGCTCACAGCAGAGGAAGTACTTAGGAATCTTACTTCCTCTGAAATAAATGGAATTAAGTGCCAAAATACGTTTACTGGCTCTGCATTCAGCCTTTTATTGAAAAGTCTCTCATTCATTTCAGTCTTAAATCCTCAAGTAGCTGTAAACAACCACAAGGCTCTGGGTAGAGCATTGTAAGGCCAAAACCAGAAAAGTACTGAAATCCAATTTAAATCCTTTGTCAGAAGTTCCAGAGACCTGATGTTATGTATTTATTTTGTATATATATGTGACTATACTAATTTTGAAAATTAGTTCACCTCCTTTCATTTCCTTTTTCAGCTTCCCTGTTCTCCCAAGACTGACTACTGAATATTCTTCTGTTCTACTTGATAATATTTATTTTCATTTATATCCTTCATTTCTTCACAGTTGTACATTAACTTGAGAGTACATACTAACTGCTCACATGCATTTCCTCTGTAGTGACTAACAGGTATTACTAAATATTATTCCTCATGTTTCTCAGTGTCAGAAGCTTCTCCCTACACGTTAGCCTTCTTAGTGGAATCTGTACTTACACTTCTTTCCTAAAGGATCACTCCAACAGTTTTCAGAGTGCTGATTCTTCCACTACAAAAAACCTAACATTTGCATTTCCAGAATGGCAGCATAACTGAAATTTGCCAGGACTTTTATCTGCTTCACACACAAGGAAATAAAACAGCTGTTGGGACACCTGCATGATATTTGGACGTGGTAAAACTGGCCTCTTCTCCACTCATTCCACAGTGGTCTGCTGGGACTGACTTACCTATTCCCAAGACAGCACTTTTCTTCACCGGAGACCAAAACACCTCTGTTTATCTCTCTGCTTTTCACCGTTCAAAGGCTGGGTATTCTCTGAATGACGGCTGAACTACTTCATTCAGCTCCAGGAAGGTCTTCAGTATTCATTAGCAGCTAATCAGTCTCCTTTTTATTGCAGTCCCGTAAATAGGAGAAAGAATGCAGCACTGATGCAGCACTGGCTCTGGGTGATTTCCCTCTTCATGCAGTCATTATGGAAAGAAAGGTTTCATAGGACATTTTCTATATGTAGTGGAACAGAAGCAGTCTATTCTTCTCTGGAATCACAGTCACTGCTTTCAGTGTTGGAATAAGGGACAAGACAGCTATACAATAATAATTTTGACATCCTAAATTCAGTTTTTATTCCCCTAAGAAATGCTCTCCACTGAAGCTTGGTTATTTAAAATCTCAGTAGCTAACAGTGGCTCATGCCTCTTCTTTATTGGTAAGGGATGATGGCAGAGAACTTTGACACATTTGCTGCACTACTGAGAGTTTCAGGACTTTTCCCTTCTAAGCTGAAGCAGTTGAGAGAGAGGGGAGGAAGGAGAAAATGTGTATGGTGGGGAAGGAGAGCAAGGGAAAGAGAGTGTTTTCCACTGAACATCAGAGAGTGAGTAAACTACTGCATTTGCTGAGACATCATTGTTTTTAACTAGCTCTTGAAACTTCCAGTATGGTCACTGTTTGGAATGAAGACAAAATGAACCAAGCAGTTAGGGAAAGAAGGGATGTGAAGAGTGCAGCTGGTTGTTAGAAGCAGAGGAGTTTTAAATGCCTAGAAGTAACACTGCAAGTCATACTCCCTCACCTGCCAGCTCTTCCATAGCTTTTCATATTAATGGCATATTAACCAGGCAAAACCAGGAGATTTACTGGCTGATGTTTCCTTCTCAGGATTGCCAGCAAAAGTAGTCCATAAGATGGGTAAATTGAACACCTGTCCTGCTCCCCTTGCATGTATCCAGCCAAGATACTTCGGCACTCAGACAAAATGGTCCTGGATTTTATCTGAGCCTTGTTGACAACATGATGTATCAGCCTTGGAGTTCTCACTGTGTACACTGGCAGAAGCACTGCCTACAGCAAACTGACTTCGGTATGTCTTCGCTAGACAAAACCCAGTCAGGCTTCTGCTCATGTATGCAGCTAAAAGCGGGATTGCTGGTAATCTGTTTTTGTTCTCTGGAAGTGGATTACGATATTTTATTTGGCATGGCAATAGAGCAGCAGAACAAGCGCCGAGAGCTGTCTATGGCAGCCAGACATTGTGGTCTTCATTTCAACAACGTCCAAGTTGCTTCCACTGTATGAGGAGGCTGTTTGTTGTGAGGGTCTGTAAGTGCCCTCTGAAGCTCTGTATTTGATTTCTGCTGAACAAGGAGATGAAAATGGCTTGCTGGACTGTGTTATGAACCTGCAGTGTTGTAAAGAGGAAGTGAAGTTCAGGGCCACGTAGGACCTTTCGTAGCTTCCTAATCATTCTAGCATATTCTCAGCTTTGGAAAGGCAGGAAGGCAGTGGCTGAGAAAAATATTGTGTGTGCCTCATTTAATAAGCGTCAGATGGGTATGTAGGCTCTGCCTTATCTCAACAGTGAGTACATACTAAAACTGTATCACACAGAATTAAGGTGTTTAAATGAGCACAGAGTTAGTGTACTTTTCTGATACAGTGCAAACAAGCCCTTAAGTAATGGATCTAGAGACAGGTGTAGCATCCTATTTCTATCAGCAATATCAGTGAAGGCAATAAGCTTGCTCCTATGAAAAATATCTCTGCATTTCAAAAAGCAGATCCTTATATTTTAAATTCCTGTGACAGTAGCATGCCTGCTAATTACCTTTCTGGCACATCACTTACATTTTCTAGACATGTGTCATTCACATAGCTTTTGTGTCTATGTATTTGTATTGGCATTTATCCTCTTTAAATGAAAGAGAAATTAAATCTATGCCATAAGCATTTCACACTGTAAGGGTGAATGGTTTCACTCCAATATTTGTGCACGTAAGTATACATATACATACATATATATGTAAATGACACATTCATTTATATACATATACATCTCATATAATATTTCTGATTTCTTTTGTGGATCAATTATATGTGTGTGTGTATGCAAAACTATTTGTTTTATGGTTGTATTAACATATGAAGACATGGCTGAACTAGAGGCAAAATAGCTTATATAGTAAAAATAGATATGTGATGGAAAAGAACACAACCACACCCTGGCAATTTCCCATTTCTTCAGAGTATGATAAGAAAATGTCCACATAGTTGTAAAATGCTGAACAGCCTGACAAGAACAGTGCCATTTACATTTGAGTGTCTTAAAAGGCAGTTTATGAATATTCACATATTAGACGATTTCTGTTTCTCTCCCAAAGGTCTCTTGGTTGTGCAGGGGCTTAATTCAAGATAGTTTCTGTCAAAGATAAAGAAAGAACTTGAAACCAGAACAATAATTTCTCTCATTTAATACAATATTGATACACCTAAATTGGTGGTTTTCAGAGGAAGGTGCCTACTGCTCATAAAGAACTGTGGAAATCAGTAGGAGAGAGCAACCAAAGCTTGAAAATATTTTAAAATTTATCCCTCATAGCAGTAATGACATCATGTTCATGAGCTACTCATGGGAAAGTATTTTAAAGAACGGTGCCACTAAATCTCACCTAAACTTCTCCACAGATTCCCACTGCTAAATTAAGAATTTATTGCTTTTCGTGTACTAGAAGACGAACAACACTTTTCTAGATAAACATGGCTGGCAAGAAGTGACAATACAAAGTACTTTGTAGGGAAATCCACTAATCAACAAACGTCAGAAAATTAGCCACTACGCAAGACACATCAGGAAAAAAAGTCTAAGAACTGCCTTGCAAGGAGTAGGCCTTGCATTTGAACTAACCTCCCAAACACCACCTATCAATCTAATAATGCAAAAATGGAAGCCCTCATGGATAAAATAGTCATGTCTATTGTGTAATACTCAATGCACTCAATGCTGGTATATATATATCCAAAAATTTTTATATAATTACAGCATTTACACTTCCTTGAACACTTCTTCTTTCCCACATCTCTTTTTGAACAGTTCCAGTACTAAACTCACCATCCAAAGCAGACCTCCCCCATACTAATGCTCATTAGAATGAAACCTTGCTGGTACAGCCAAAGTAAACTTCATGAATATTGACATGTTTAACATAATTGATATCAGTGGCCAAAATAATTAATTTCCATGGGTTTTCTTCATGCTCTTTAAAATGCGATCTATTACACTAAGTATCACACATCCTCATGAGAATTACAGCACGGAACTCATCAACTGTTATTCACTGCAATGAACTGGCACAGATAACAGATCACAGACAAAATACAGCAAAGGGCAGGAGAATAATTATTTCATTTTAAAAATACTCCATCTCTCACACAGAGCAGGGACTAACAGGGGACCTCCAAGTCATGTTTAAAAAGTCATCCTGGGAACTACATTCTTAATGGAGTCAGTAGCAACATTTTTAAAGCTGACAGTTTTCTTGCTGATTCATCCTCTGTACATTCATGTTAGCAGCTGTTTTCTCACCAGTGGTTTAATTGATTAAATAATTTTATTATACTAAAACCAATTTAGTTTGGGTTTTCCTCCTTCTCAGTTCTCATTAATGATGTCAGACTTTAACAAAAGTCAAAACCTTTGTTTTATCCATTTCTATCAGTTGATCTAATCAGAGGTATCACCTTTTCTACAAACCTTGTCTAATTTATATCCCACGGTGTCAAAATTCACTGAAGGTGTCTCTCACCTGAGCTATGTGTCTGTTTAATCTGAATGTATGCTGTTTAATCACAACAGTTAGAAATATATTCATGGAAATGGGTTGAGTTGATGCTGTCATGATGCTCAGATGTAAACCCTGCTACATTGCTACATTTTCACTTTAGTTTAAGAAAGTAAAATATTTTAAATATTTTTTCCTAGAAATAGAAATAATTACACCCCTAGACTAAAATGCATTTCTCAAAGTACTTGGTAAAGCCAAGCTCTCCGTTGAGCACTTTTGCTTGTTTGCAGGAATAGAAACGAGTTAATAGACAACTTCTTCAATTCTGTGGCCTGGAAAGTCACTATTTCCTTACTGATGAGGAATAATGCTGTAGAATATACCTGCCATGTAAAGATGTATAAAAATATCCTTTTGTGGAGGAAAACAGTAGATGAAACCTGTGAATCAAAACATAAAAAATTCATTGTTTACATCTACTATGCCTTAAAACATAGCACAGATGTATTTGAAAAATACCTGTTTTAGATTTTTAAAAATATTCTGAAATCATTCTTGTCAAAGGAAAATTAAAAATATCTATAATGTTTCCATAAAGTTTTCAGTGATATTAGTGATAATTTTTTAAATATTTTTTTTGTTCAAAGGGGAAGGCATAAAACACTTGAAAAAGAGAACATTTTAACACTTATAAATATGTCATTTGTATTGATTGTGTGAGGAGAAAAAAGGCAAAAAGTAACTAAAAAAGGAGAACTGAAAACTTCATAAAGAAGACTAATGAGGAAGACAAAATTATTCTTTTTAATTGAACTAAAAATTTAATTTCATATGTAATGAAAGAAATCTGCAATTGCTCTAACAGATTGTTGGGGGTTAAGTTTGTTCCTTTTACTTAGAGAATTTTTCCCCATATAGTTGCTAGGAGACTAAGTATTGGGTGCTTATGGATGCTTAAGGAGACAAAGAATTGGCCCAACTGAGTTNTGTTAAACAAACTCCCTCGAGGTTTTTTTTTCTTTTTTCCTGTTCTGTTCCATTATCAGTGCCGTAGTTGTTGTGATTTGTTAGCATTGCTATAAATACTAGTAAAGAACTGTTGTCCCTACCCCACAACTCTGCCTGAAAGCCCCTTTAATATCCTAAATTACAATAATTTGGAGGGAGGGGGCTTGAATTCTACATTTCCTAAGGAGGTCTTGCCCCTCCTTAGCAGATAACCTGTCTTTCAAACCAAGACACAGATTCAGAGAAAAAGTAATTATTTTCCCCAAAATGAAACAATCTTTTATCGTGAACCATATTCTGCAGATGGAGAAGCATCAAAAGGATTTTTTTTTTAACTCTCCTAAAGCTGTTCTATGGTGGCTTTTCTAGAAATCAAAAACTCTTGTCTTAAGGTACAACCTGTCAGTTTAGCTGGCCTGGTGACAGGATAGTTCATCTCACTGGACTGTTTGCATCTTCTTGCTTCAAAAGGATTTACCTTGTGATTCCAAATATGGTAGTCCATAAGAAATTCAATTTGAAATATCATTGACCCAACACTGAAGCCAAGAATTTACACATTGTTAGCATTTATTTTTACGACTGACATTATTCACAGGAAGAGGCAAGTGAAAGGTAAATAATTTATGTGCACATACACATAAATGCTAAAGACTACTAAGAGATTTGTATTGTCAGCATTAGCACCATCTAAGAAAAATTAATTGTCAAAATAGAGGTAAGCCATAAAATGTAAAATAAATCCAATTCATCCTACAATTAGAGAAGTCTGGTTTTATTTAATGGTTGTGTGATGACGGGTTCTATAGAGCTAGCATAACTGATTTCCTGTAGAAAAGCATTCCAGATCTGACTAGAAGTTGGTACATCATTCTTTTAAGATTTCTATTTGGACACAACAGCATTAACTGTTACACTTCTAGGATCCAAGAACTTAGCAAAAGCAGTAGAAAACTACCATCAGTGCATAGGCAACACACAAAGCACATGGATTATTTTAGGCAACTTGGCAGTTGGCTCTTTCTGCCAACTTCATGTGTAACTCTTTATCTTAACCTTTGTCAGCAAAGGATCTTTGGTTACAATCTACAGATTTTAGTGTCCTTACACGGTATAGGTTTCATTCCCATTCCTTTCTCTTTGTTTTCACCAGCACAAGATTTATGTGGTGGCATCAGCTGTCAAAACAGACCCTTAGGCTACGGGGCTGCAGCATAGCTTAAAATCAGTGTTAAGGAGACTGTCCAGGAGGAAAGCAGTCCCAATCAGGCAGGAGTAAAAGTACCTTAACACAATTTTTTTTGTCTTTTCTCCTCCATATGAAATGCTCCTCCATGTCCCAAGTGTTCCTCAGAATTCTCCAGCTTTCCCATGCTAACCAAGGAAGATAAATACAAACAAAAAGTCACAATAAAATGGTTAAAAATAACTCTAAAACATTCCTAACCATTTCTAGAACATAGCACATAAAAAATAGGTTGTGGTGTTACCAACTTTTTCTATTGGTACTTGCATAATACTACAAAACTTAGTCACAGAATACATTTGCATTCATCACTTTGATTCTACTATTTGAGAAACCAGAGCAACAAAATACTGAGAAAATTTATTTGTATGGTATACTTAGCCAGTATATATTTGGGATTATATTGAAGTTAGACTGAACAGAGGTTGTTTACTTAGCTTCTCTTCAAATATAGTAGCTATGCATTATGCATTTAGAAGTTATAGCAACACACTTCTAATACTTAATTGCCACTGAATTATACCAGTTATGTATTAATTTCACCAGCATAAATGTGGTGTCATTCAGTTGTGAACCATAGAAATCCAGAAAATGTTACAGTAAGACATTTTGGCAAATTTAAATTCTGGAATACTTAAAGTAAACTTCAATATATACTCCTTAAAGAAAAAATTACTTATTGCCTCTTTGTGTCTTTCAGGTGAGTATTACTTCCACTATTTATTATTATTCTTCAATATTTATATTGCAATCATGCCCAGAAGTCCCACTTCATGCTGAAATCCACTGTTCAAGTCACTACCTGAGCATTTAATATGCAGAAGTGCTTACCCCAGAGGCCTTTCAATCTTTCCTGGAAAAGTGGAAACATGCAATCATAATGAACAGTAGTAAGAATGGGGAAAACCAGCAATTAAACCCTATTACTCAGAAGAAACTATGTAATAATTGTTCAGACCACTTAACTCCTGAAAGAGACAAACATACATGTGACTGTTTCACCAAACGTTCTTTTGATTTAACTGCATTTCGTTGCAGTATTTACTAGTGCTCCTATTCAAACATAAAAATAGAAATTAAAATGAGGGGAGTTTGGGCTTGATGTCCAGCATAAAAGAGTGTATAAAGGATTTGTTTAAACATTCAGTGGGATCAAATGCATAGTCTCACTTGAAAGATTCATTATGTAACTCTATATTTTGTACTTTGTGCACTTAATCTGTAATTATTTGGTAACTGGGATACCAACTCTGGGAATTAATATTGCTGGGGACTCTGCTGGAGCTGTAATCTAAATACTGTCTTGATATTTATAGCACTTTTAGATCCCTAGGATAACTCCTGGTGTTTTTTTAATTTGTATAGGTAGTTATATCTTGTCTGTGCAAAATGTCTTCAGTAGTTGTGCTCCAGCTAGCTGTAGTTTCAGCTGACTTTGGCTGGGCTTTCATTTTTGATGGCTAAAACTGTAAGTGAAACAACATCTTATAATGCAACTAATGTTAACAGCTATGGGAGATTCACCATCTGAGCAACAGCTACTCTAAATTCTCACACCCATCTATTAGTCTGCTGTATTAATAAATGCATTGGGCAATTTGCAGTAAACATTTCCAAAGAATATTTTCACATTAAAAAAGTTATGATAATTCACATTAAAAAGTGCCTTGAAGAGTTTATGATGGAGGGCATCAGTTGCAGAGAGCTATTCATATTAATTATGATAAGGATATGTTATTTGGTATTCTACAGGAATGATCAATCATTTGCAAGAGGTAAAAAAAAAAATTTAGTGATTATAGCCTCAGTGTAGGGCACCAGTGCAGGGCACTGTAGTGAGAAATTCTACATCTGTTGTCAGTGAGGGTAAAGTTCTCTTGCTTGGCCTTAGTCCAAAGCTGACTCATTTGAAGAAAATGGCTTTTCTGAACAAGAAGAAATAGAAGTGATTTAATGTTTTGGGAAGTATCTATATATACACATACAAATATCTTTTTTATAAACACTGATGATTACATTTTATTTAGTTTAATTGTTTAAATTTAGGCATAGATGTAGTCCTCAAAGTAGAGCTGTATGTTCTGTGAAGATGGAGAAAAGTAAAGAAACAGTAAGTGAATATTATTATCCTATTATTATAGTAGAAATGCATGCTTATTTTCTGTATCTGGATACAAGCTGGATACTTGAACATACAATTCCCACATACAGGCAAGAAGTTTAAACTAAATAACTGTATTGTTATAAAACAATAAAACAGTATTATTTTATACAACTGTGATCATCTCTGTGTTTTGTTGCTAAAGATTAAACCCTTCATGCAAAGCCCTACAAGAAACTATATGAAGCAAACAATGATCCTGAACAGTTATTTGAGTTACTTTCAAGGGCTGGAAGGGGTTTAAAGGACTTTTTCCATCTAGTCATATGTTAAAATCAGGGCCAGGTCAATAGTAACACGACATAACATTTCCCTTACTGTTCAATGGCTCAACACAGCATTTCTTAGCATTTTGCCAATTTCTCAATAAACAGGTTATCATCATAAAGCACTATTCCATCTTAGTTGGTGGCAGTCCCAGTAGAGTAGCCAGGGATTAAATTAGCGTGAAAACAGAACTACCTCTGTCCTTAGATTTGGTCTCTGCTGAGCACAATTAAGGAGCATAAGGTGAGCAGCATGTACAAATCCACCCTGCTGTCAGCTTTATGTGCTGTGTTGTGGCTGAGCAGAACGCCAGGTTCCAGGACTGTTAAAATGGCATATTGCATACACAATAGGTTATCAAATACTCATTTCAGACAATCCAGGAAATTAAACAGAAATTCACTGTTTCTGTTTGCATCACAACTGTACTACTGCAATCCAATCCCAACCGGCATCAAAGTCGTGTGACCTGTGCACTGCCTGCTTTTCTAAGATGTATTTGTACATGACTCTGTCAGTCAACAGGTATTTTCAGTACCAGTGTATTGCACTGACAGCGCTGAAATACCTGGAAGACAAAGTACAGCAATGTTCCAGGGTTTACGTGAAACACTGTGACAATACGTGCGGCATTATTTTAATTGATGTTGGTTGCATCCAAGTTTAATGTAGTATACCCAAACACCAAAGCGTGGGCCGAAGCCGTCAGTTTTTCCCTTGGGTGTGTTCGTTCCCTCAGACCCTTGGTAACCCCGAGTCAGGCAGCACAAGGTGAGTGAGCAGGGGTGGGATGGCCACGAAGGCACAGCGGCCAGCGCCTGATGGCGTGAGCCGGCGCCTTATCTCTTTCCACAGAGGGTGTGCAAAATTAGGAAGCTGAGCTTCGAGGAAACTTCTGTCACTCAGGACGGAATTCGCCAGTGCCACCGACGCTCCCCTGCAGGAGACAAACTAGGCCAGGCCCCACGCCGAGCAGC
>VYXD01013623.1:241070-320382 GCA_013397195.1 Hylia prasina
CTCTTCATCCCTGAAGAAGAAAACTCGATTGGATTTTACTTGGGGGTCGGAAAAAAACTCCTGCCTGGATCTGGTTTAGACGCCCCGACAGCTAAGGTAAATAGGGAAGGCTTGGGATCAGCAGCAACAAAAACAACAGAAAAATCCTTCCTCTGGGAAGGGGGTGGAGAAAAAAGCAAGGAGTTCAGGCTTCGTTTTATATCCTGTTTTTGGCCTTTATATTTTGTCTCTGTTTTCCGCCTTGGCCTGCACAGTTTAGCTGCTCATTGTGTTTCTCGTCTCGGTTGAACGTGTGAACCGAGGCGCTGGTTTCATGGAGGCAGAGAAAGAGTCTGTGAGACCGAAAGTTTTTAATCTCATCGGACACAGAAGTTTCTTTGTTTGGTCCGAGAAGGCACTGAGCTGAAGCTGCTCGACTGCATAACTGCTGCTTCAGCTCCTTTCCTTCCAAAACGTTTGGTAGCCCTGTGAGTACAATTAACTTGTCGGGAAATGAGAAAGTCATGAAGGAGGTAGTATCTTTTATTTAATGGAAAGATCTTGAGGCTTCGTGGTTATGTCTACCTTGTTTTCTGGAATATCGGTTGGTGTGTGGCCGGACTCTTTCAGGATTGTTGTTAAGTTTCTTTATAAAAATATATGCCCTTCTGGTCATCTGTAAATGTCGCAGTTTTTCCACCTTCGATTGCTGTAGTCACCCGTTTTCTTCCCCTTTACCCTCTCTGTTCTCAAAAGGAGAGTTGGACTGCTTGTTTTTCAGCTTGTATAGGGGAGGTCTGTCCTGCATTTTGATGCTCGCAAAATTCGTCTTAACACCCTTCATTTAAAACAAAATGCAGAACAGAACCAAAGCAGATAGCTAGTTGTCTGAGTTCTTTAAAGTGCGTGTAGTTGAAGCTATTCATGTAGCCTTGTTTGGTTTTGATGACCACTTTCCCCTTTCTAATTTTTGAAATAATTTCTTTTTGAAGCTATTGGAGGGGAAAGTAATGTGAAGTTTGGGTGTAAGATTTTATACCTGTGGTGCTTGTTATGCCAACTGACTAGATGCATGTTTATTTCACATGTGTCAAAGGAGGCAATTATAGGTTAGTTCTTTTGTGAAGGCAAGGAGTTTCTCATATTGCGAATTTTCAAAATGAGGTAGAAGCCATAGCTCTGGAATGTTTGTTCCTATTTGTCAAAATAGGAACAGAAGCAACATGTTGGTCAGATAGGATGTGTATGCTTCATTCTTGCCAGTGTCTGACATACTTTGGTATTTGGGAGACTTGGACAAAGTAATTTCTGTGAAAAATGTTTAACCCTCCTACAGAGGTAGTTGTTTAACATCATGGAGTAATTTAGTGCTTTAAGAAAAAATAATCCAACTCCATCTGTTTGATACACTGCAAGGAAGAATGTTAACATATAAATGCCTAAAGCGGGTTCAGTGGCTGATAACAAATAAATTATTCGACTTGCAATTTATAGACTTACCTTTCCAGCCAGCAGTAAGGGTTATTCTTAGGCATCAGAAAGATCTGGACAAAATAAATGGCAGTGAACTTTGCTTTCCTTATGTGGCTGATGCTTGGCAGAAAGTCTGAATAGGGTAATCCTTTTACAAAGAGCCATCCCTTTCCAGAGCAGTGTTTCAGTCCCAATAATGACTTGAGATTCTTGAGGGGAGGGTGAGGAGTTGTAGCTGTGCATGACAAATTTAGTTGTAAACCAGTATGTTCATAATCAAGGCGATTTTGTTTCTTTTCAGGCCTTTTGTGTTTCTCATGATGCACTTGATATTTTTCAATGCCGTGTAGAAGAATAGTTCCTTGTAGTGGAGGCACAACTTTTTACGCTAGTGTTTTGTCACCATGGTAGCTATGGGTAAGGCCCTTTTTAATGATGAAAGTGTAATTCAGTACTGCTCACAGCTCATGGTTATATCACTGAATGCCATTCATGTCATTAACATAGTTTGGGAGTAACATGAAGGGGTGTATTCTTTCTTGAGAGCAACGATTCCAACTAAAAATCAGTCTGACATTGATATTCTTATCATGAACAAAATTATTTAACCTTACACATGGTAGCTCATGTGCTTGAAACAGCACTTTTATAGCTATGTGTTGATGGCTTGGGGAAATATTCTTTTGACCTGGCTGGTTCTTACTCATGAATTAAATTAAGCTGGAGTAAACATCGCTAATTTTAAGAAGGTATGCTTGCAATCAAAGAGCTAGATGTTGCACTATATGGCATACTATGGAACATGACTATTATTAAGGTGATTATTATATTAGTAAAATATGAATAGATTTGTCTTATGCATAGGCTGCGCAGTAGATAAAGCTTAGTGTAAACAAAGCTGTGTAGGGTATCAATTTGCACATCATGTTCATATAGAGCGGATGAGGGGGCTCTGTGGAGAAAATATTAATGATTAATAGTTTCTTAGCATATTAAGCTGGTGGTCTCAGAAAACAGTGTTATGATTTGTTCTCGGTGGAATTTGTTGAGAATCTGTAGTCCCAGGCATTAAGAGCCATGCGTGGAAGATCAAAGCTAAGGAAAGACTTGCACATGTGTAACATACATTATACCTCCCATGTTAGCAGTAGGTTCTAGAAATAGAAGGGGATGGGAGCAAATTCCTCAGCTTGGCTTTCCTGTATGGCTGTAATGAATCACTGTCTGTCTGCCCTGTGTTCTTATTTTGTTTTGTCCTTCCTGCTGCTAAGCAAAAAGGAAAATCTTTTTGGGAAATGTTATGTAAAGATCAAATAGTTGATATGTTGTGTCTTCAGCAGATTCTCCCTATAGAATAAACTGATCTGCTGAAGAAGTGCCTGACATTTAATCCACACAGAGGAATTAGAAATCTAACCTTTTCCAAATGAGTTACTAGTTGCGTTGGCAGAAGAGTTACTTGTATGGGTATGAAAATAGTAGACAGTATTCCTATGTGAGCATGCAAATGTTCACAGTGACATTTGGAACAGATAGTTAAATGAAGATTATCTGGAAAATGAAGGTTTATAAATACTGCTGTTTTATCTTGTCACCTTTTGGGTATGTACAGCAGTATGTCAGTAGACACCTTTCACATCAGAATGAAAACACTGAAGGTAGTTTGAGTAGTAAATAATCTGTATTAACCATGGGTATGGGATTTTTTTAGCATTTTTGTATGTTGTAAAAAGGTTACCTCACTGAAATACAGCTTGAAATACAGCTTTCACATTAAACTAAGAACACAGTGTTTGGGTGTTGAGTCAAATCTTAAAAATGTAAGATTTCAAAGTAAGGTTGCTGATTTAGGAGAGATTTATATATCTTCCATCTAATTAAAATGGAAAAAATTGTTATGCTGGAATCAATAGTATTTTTCTTATTCAGTAATTTCAGGATAATTGGGCTTTTTCTGCTGCCTTGCCTTCATTGTTGCCAGATGAAAAATCATTTGCACCTGGTGGGCTAATACAATGCTTATTCTTCAAAAACCACTGGCCTATGGAACTGCACAATGGTTATTCTTTAGGAAGAACTGGAAAGCAACCAGCCTGGTTGTGCCAACTTTTACCAGTTCCCAAGCAATCAGCTATGACTTTGGGGTTGCTGACCACCAAAGAGACCCCCAGGATGGAAGAAGACATGTGGAAAGGGGAGGGAAAATATGTTAATGATCTTGGGGAAATGGTTATCATGTGTATGTTAATTCCAGGAAATCAATGAATATGTATATAAAACAGTGTATAAACGGGAGCTTTTTCTGCAGTAAGCATGCATGGTATTTTGGAGGAGATATCCTCCCGTGCATCTGGCCACATAAAGAATGTCTGCTTCTTAATGCTACATTGGTGGTAAGGAGTTTTTTATTATCACTGATTTTTGATGACTCAGATGGGACCTAGTCCTGAATTTCAATGAATCCAAAGAAACATCATTAGTCACCAGTTCTTTTTAAGATACTTCTTTCTCTGATGCTTAAATTTCAGTACAGATGTTTGAATTATTACTGTTTGTACTTTCCCTAAAGGGGATACAGACGCATGGTATTTCAACACTAGGTTGCTATTCCACTTTCCAGAATACATTGTGACTTCGAATAATTGAGAAATAAAACAGAACAAACCTCTTTCTTCCTTTGGTCTAAATGAAACCAAACTGAAGTGTACTTATGTTGGAGAACATCAGCATTGCAGCTGTCCTGCCTAGGGTAAAAAGTTAGAGCTAAAAGTTTAAAATTAAGAGTTTAAATTAAAAAGTAGATTAGTTTCTTTCTGTTCTTGGAAGGAATTTGTAGATACTTGACACTAAGTGATCACTATGTTTAGGAACAAACAGTGATGATTAAGCAGAGTCTGAGGACAATCTGAACCATCTTGGCTGCTGTGGAGATCCTGGTATTTGTAATAATGTCAGAAGGTAACTGAGCCTTATAAGTCTCAATCTGATTAGATAAAATGGTTTGTATAATTGTTGGGGTATAATTGTCTTGCTGTGGGCTTGGTAGTTCTCAAGGGCTACTTCTTGTGTCGGTTGTCTTGGACCAGGTTTAGGAATGAAAGAGGCTCAGAGGTAGTTTGAAGTATTAGTAAAAGTTACAAATACTTGAAGTGACACATTTATAATTTAAGTATTAATTTGTAATGGTATTTTCCTGCAAAGTGGCCAGGGTTCTATTCTCCTTGCTGGGAAAAGCTTCAATCCCAATAAATAAATAAATAAAAGTATTTGAAGTTCTGGTATTGTGTTAAAGATAGATGCAGAAGGATGGTCTTGATTTTTTTAATTTTTTTTTTTTTTTAAAGGAATGTGCTTTGAGTTTTACTGCTGCCTTTGGAGTCTTCTCACCAGTTTTCAACTCTTAAGTTGGTGTGAGGAGTTCCTGTAGCAACTGCATGAGGGGTCCCATCTTCCCAGACAGTTATGGAAGGGAAATTTCAAGTTCTTGTTTTGTCCTTTGTCCCCTGATGTGGGATACATGATTACTACATTTGCAGAAATTATTTCTTCAGCATTCTTTGTCCTCCTTGTCCTTGGAGTTTTTCACTACTTATCTTCCAAAACTTCCAAGTTTTAAGAAGCAGAAGAGAGGGCTTAGGTGCTTTGAGCTACATCAGTGCATCTACAGAAATACCTCATCTACAGAAATTCGGTGCCAGACGACTGGATGTCATTCACAGGTTTGGTCATCCAGAATGACTGTAGATATCATTGTAAGTGTTTGAATGGTAAAAAGTGTTTCCAGGCTTGTCTAGAAGACTTCTGATAGACTGCTCAGGTTTGAGAGCTGCTGCTTTTTCCCCCACATGTGGCTGTTGTCTTCCTGGCGTTACTCTATCTGAGGGGAGAAATAATGGTTTAGAAGATCAATCCATTTGTCAGCAATTTGATCAGGTTACTGCAGGTCTTTTGTCTTACAGGTAACCCTAAATACAACATGGATTTTTATATTTGAAACTAGGTATCGGAGAACATTTATTATTGGGAATTACAGTTTTTTTTTGTCTGTGGAAAGATGTTGCTTAAAAATCTGTATGTGCTTTTGCACACTCATGATTAAAGCAAAAAAAGAAGCTTGGTTGCAGTAGTGTTTACAAGATTGAGGCCTGTATTTTCATTAAAATTAAACTGAAAAGTGTGTCAGCATAGCAGTCTAAATCTTCTGTGACTTAAATGCTTTGTAAATGCTTGCTTTCCGTGCTTATGCTGCTGAGTGTGATATTTAGATGTTTAATTTACTTAGGTTCCACTTTGGCCTTTGAGGTGGGTCTGCTTGAAGGAGGATCAGTGAACGTGCAGACAGCAGATAATGTTCACTGATCTCTTGCTGCTGGTATGTTAGCTTGCTGTGGCATGTTGGTCTGTGGTGGCCTGGAATGTGAGGTTGGTAGTTAGCTCCTTTTAGGAGAACATACTCATTTTCGGTTACTTCTGGTCACAAAATCATATGTGGTGCTAACCCTGGAGCTCTGTTGGTTATTTAATTTCTGAGCTGCTCTGTGTTTTTGGGGGATTGGCAGTAAAATCCATTACTGAGGGAGAAAATTCAAAAGCTCACTTCTTCCTGGTTCATACCTATTCAGTCTTTATACCATTTACGTCTGTTATGCCATAGTAAACTTACAGAGGGTGATTTGTTCCAAGTAATTAATGAGTTCTTTAAACCTCCTGGAGGAGTTACAGGCAAAGGGAATTGAGTGTGCAGTGCTAGAAAACAGTATTTGGAACAAACCTACAATTTTACTTGTGACTGTTGTCAGGTCACTCTTGTTGGTTCACATATGGGGTTGGGAAAATGTAAAAACAAGGTAACAAATATTAAGGACTGTAAATAAGAAGAGGTGAAAAAGGGTGGAAATAGCTGTGTTTAACCATCTTCTCAAATGTGACAAGCAGGGAGACTCAGTTGGAACTCAGAATTTGTCAATTTGTTTCTGATCTCATCCATCTGGCTCTCATCCTGATGGATAAGATCAGAAACATTGATATGGGGGAAGAAAAAAACTTCAGAGCTTTACTATTTTCCTATAATATTGTTTATCCATAGTGCATCTTATTTGTGTTTTTTAGGAGAATTTTGTTTTCCTGAACAACATTTTGTGAGGCTATGGGCTTTTTGTTGCTATTAGACAATCCTGTTCTTCCAGTGTGTTATTTTTTATTTAGATGTTAAGGCTTTGGGTCTGGTACCAGGCATTTCATCTAACTAAATGAAAATATAAATAATGCAAGAACGAAAAAAGCAAGATATACTTAAAAAATATTTTTATAGACTTGAGGTTAATTTACTCTTTCATTTGTATTTATCTGAGTGAGTTCATCAATTTTTCAGGGAGCATTTATTTTATTTTGCTTTATTGAAACCAAACAGAAGAAATGCTGAGGATCCTGGCATTATTGTGGTTTTGCAATGCTGTTCTTACTAGAAAAGGACAGTAAAGCAGGCAGCATTTCTGTGGGAAATTGTGGGATCTGTTGGAGATGTATTGTCAGCATTTCAAATATCCTGTAGTCTTTCATGACATCAGTTACTGAATTGGTTTTGTAGCAGTTTCAATTGGTTTTTGGTGGTGACCTGTCAAGGGAAAGATTATGGCCTTGTCAATGGGGCAGGTTAGAAGAAAGTGTTAGAGAGTGGGAGAGAAGCATGTCATTAATCAATATTTTTTTCTTATCGCCTTTCTTATTTTGCTTCTCCCTTTACATAAACTAACCAGTCAAGAACCAACAAATTGTTCCTTAACCTTTTAAAAACTTTCTCTCATCTGTGGAGTGAGTCTCTGCTTATTTCCACTGAATTCAAGTATATATTTGCTCATTTTAGATTTGTAGCTCACACATCCTTCCACTGATGTTAAATCTTGACCAGAGTTTACATTTCAGCTTCACAGCATGAAATATAAGCAGAGGAATGAGTTTCCTTCAAAATCAGAATGTTACTAATTTCCCCCAGTTTTGTATTAACTTGGTTTAATCTTTGAAGTCTGAAGTACGCATTGGACAGTTCAAATCACAGCTATGAAATTCTCTGGAATTCCTGCATTGTGCACTTTTTCCTAATCTGAGGGAAGAGGGTGACATATTAATGGTAAATCAGCATAGCACTGTCCCATTTTTTACTTCAGTAGTGTCAAAGTAGTATTGTACCTCTATTTTTGCTCATGCTGGAAAGCATAGGGTGTCAGAAGTTAAGTAACACTTGAAGTTGGGTTATTATTAAATCAACTTTGAATTCAGTTTTGAGGCTATAATTAACATTTTGATGAGAAAGAAGACTCTTTAGTTCATCTTAAATCTCCTGTGAAGTGACAAACTTGTTTTTGGCTTCCAGTAGTGAATTATTATCCCTTTTGAAAACAACACTTTTGTGTTAACACTTTTAAGAGAAAGCCTACTTAAATAAAATTGTCTAAATTCTAAGTGTTTTGTAAAAAAATTCTTGTAAGTGGTACTCTCTTGTTCTTCCCTATCTAAAGAGGCAAAAATACTTTACAAACCATTCAAGAATAGCCTTCTGCTATTTTTTTTTATCAGTTGCTTATGTGATCTGCAAAATGCCTGATAGAGTAAAATAAAAATAAGAGCTCTCTTTTCTTTAATCATTATCCATTCACTTAGAGAAACACTAAATAAAGGAAAAAATAATTTCGTACAGAAGTACCAACTTAAATGTTCCATCACTGTGTTGGGAGTGAAAAGGGATTGATTATAAGTTGGCAAAAGTCAAACATACATTGTGAGAGAAAAGCTGAGTAAGTAGAGGACAAGAGTAATGGTGCTTCCCCACATGGAAGGTGTGAAGAGTGTTGTAATTAGAAAGAACCCCAGCCAATGCAGAGAGGAGTAATTCTTCATCACAGCTGGAAACAACTAATTGGAATGTATTGGGATCTATGTATCAGTTGTAAAATTAATGTAGAGAAAAACAATAGACAGAGGTAAGTGGCTTCAGGGGTTCCTTTATATGTCCAGGACAGTAACTCTTAAAACTGCTGAGAATAATGCTGAGATAATACGTAGCATAATTATTGTATAAACTAGAGGGACAAAATGCTTAGAGTCTGGAAAATACAGCCTTTGTTTTGGTTTTTGAACCTTTGCTTTTTTAAAAAAATAGTGGTTACTGCTTATTGTAGCCATTCCTTATTGTAGTGAAAAAGGTGTATTAAAGTAAAACTATATTTAAAGCTGCATTATGAATAAAGGCTTCTATGCTTTTAGTGCTGCATTTTATACTAAACATGTAAGAACAAAATCCAAACTGGCTTGTTGAAGTGGATAAAACTTAGAAGACAGACAGAAGTGTTCTTTAAGGGAGGAGAAATTAAAAGTAGAATGGAAGTCCAGTCTATATATGATTTCTCTTCAAGTAGTAACTTGCATTAGGGCACTGCATAGTCTTTTAAGTGTTTATTTGTGGGTTTTGGTAGGTTATATTTTTTTGAAATCTGCCAGATTCAAAATGGGAAATGAATATATATACCTACATGTACTACCTTTGAACTCTGGTCTGTGAATGTGTTTCTATTTATCTTCCTGTTACCATAGATTGAGTTATGTAACCTGTCTGGATTTGTTTTTCTGGGCAGTTGCTAGCTGGAGGGGTTTGAGTATGGTTCTTCCTTCCCCTCCTGTGTACCCAGCATCTGCTTACTTTGTATCTCAAGTGTTCTGCACCTGCTGTGCTACTCTGACCTCTGTTGTTTGATCCATCCTAGCTTTAGGTAGGAATTCTAGCAATTGCATTTTTGAGGGAGGGCACATGTAAGGCAGGGCATCAGAGACTGGGTTATTTTTTTAATGTGTAGACCATACAGTTTGGTAAGCATTTAAATAAGCAGTAATCTTCTGATAAGAAATAGTTGCTTTTTTAAATTATTTTTTCCCTTTTCTAGTTTCTGTGCTGACCTGTTTTGTGTTGCAGATCACCTGAATTTACCTGCAGGCAGTTATGTGCACAGTCTGATTAATATATGAGAACTTTTCTTTTATAGTGAAATACTGCGTATTTACAGCAGTGCAGCTTGCTTGTCAAAAACCTTTGGTGTCTGCTGCAGATGGCTGCATAGTCTTAAGGAGTGGCTTCCTGGCTGCATTGTACATGAAGTGCCAAACACTGAGAGCAGTTTTGTTCTGGAATGCCAAAATACATTAAATCCATTCAGGAAGCAACATATGTCAAACGAATAAAAATACCATATTCATGTGAAACAGAATGTTGTAATTATGTTTTTCAAACCTATTTTATTTCCTGAGTTAAGGGCTTAGAAAGGGCTTTTTGTATTGAGGATGGTATTAAATACTAGTTGCTGACTTAACACTGTAAGCGTTTCCACTACTGTTTGTTTCCCCATCCCCTATTTTTTCTCTTTTTTACGTATGCCGTAGATGGAAGTTGAAACCAGGAGTCTATCAATAAAAATGAAGGAATAGGAAAACTATAATTATGTTTTCCTCCTTGGATTGCTAGGCCTGTGCACAGCATACAGGTTTTTGGTGGGCGATTGGGTTTTTTGGTTCATTGGAGGTATTGGTTTTATTTTGTTGGGGTTGTTTTTTTTTTAAGGCTAGTAGTATACATGTTTCCTTACAACACTGAGAGAAGTATGTAATTGCTTGATATTGCAGGTACAAAGCCATGGTTGATAAAAATAAGCTGTGTCTACTTCCAACAAGTTCTTAAGACAAGGAGTAAGAACATTTACGACTAATAACTCCAAATATTGCAAGGTTTTATTATTATAAAGACACAAGCCCAAGGCCAAGCATTTTGTTGCTTATTAGTCCATGTTGGCTAAGTACATGGTATTCACTTTAATTTTTCCTAGTTAGAAGGCAAAGGTATTAAAATGTGCATAGACAGAAAAATACATATATCTCTAAAAGCTGTAATTTCATCTGATTAGTTTCTAACTAATATATTGCATAATTTTTACTGATCTGAAATAATTTAAAGGCCTCTTTAAGCCAGAGGAATGAAGATGTATCTTTTTAAAGCAATTTTGCTTTTAAAAAAAATACATTTCTGAATGTAATTTTTTTCTTGTTTTTTTCTTTTTCTTCTTTCTGTTCAGTTGCTGTGATTAGAAATGGAGTTAAAAATTAACTTCAGAAAATTAACTTACATAACATCCTAATTGCTGTTCAGTCTTGTGTAAGAAATGAGAGGTCCTTGAAATAGAAGAGAGGGCAAATATTGTACTTCCATAGCTGTGGAAGGTATGGATTTATTTAAAATAAGCATTTAATAATAAAGTAGCTTCATGTGAAGCAGAGTCTGTAGCAGAGGCCATAACTGCTATAATTTCTGTAGGTTTTTTGGGGGCTTGTAGGAGATCATTTTTAAAGCAGGGTTGGAAGCATGATACCTTCCTGTCTCTTGAATTGAAAATGGAGGTGCTGCTGTGTTTGTTTTCTGGTTTAAATTCCACTCCCTGGGATTTTTAACTGTCCATGGTAATGGTATCACCATTTAAAGATTTGCTTGTGTGCTGAGAGATGAGACAAATCCTGGAGTTGCCTGGAGGTCCAGGTCAGCTGGGTTATTGTCTGCTTTTGTGTTTATTCAGGCAGTCCAGCTGCCTTCCCTGAACGTGATGTGTGTTAGTTTGATTGGTCTCAGCCATCTTTGGGATAGTTATGAGAAAATCTATAGACATATGTTCAGGTATACATCAGCTTTCCTCCTCCTCAGCCTTGGTTCTTCTTTGAAGTGTGGTGTTTATCTTCATTCTTGTCACCAAATTTTGTTTCCTGAAGGAGTAGTGGTCCTGCTAGCCACAGCCTGACCTGTTCAAGCACAGTAAATTCCAGTGTTTCTGCTCATCTCCCAGCTATCAGAGGCTACAGGAGTGGTCTGTAGCTATTGAATTGTAGGAGGCACCAGAAGTAGTAACACAAAGAACGTTTGCCCAGGTCTGTGTTTTCCTTTTGTTCCTTAATGTATCTCAAACGTACTTCAGGTGTAGAGGCAAGTATCTATGGGTATCCCTCTCCTCCCTGCACCTTAGACCTATCTGTTAATTCTGTTTAGTCTGGCCTGGTTTGCTGACATTTTCAGTGTGAAATAACAGGTTAAATCTTACTTGCACTTTAGCCCTTGTCATCATGAGTAGCAGAAATTGATTTTCAAACAGTCTTGGAAATTAGTTCACACACCTGAGTTCAAGTTGGACTTGCTACTATCATAATGTTAATGTGGTTGTCCAGAAAGCATAAGCTTGACACAAAATTTAAATTTCCCCTTTTGGAAGGTGTAAATGTTGCAGATTGCAGTGTACTTGCGGGAGTTATAATGTATTGTCTTTTCTCACTCTTTAACCAGCTGCAACTGTCATCAAACCACTTGTCATTTCTGGTTTTAATAGACAAATAATTCTATGCACTTGTCATTTCTGGTTTTAATAGACAAATAATTCTATGGAATCTGCAGGATTTTTTTCCCTCCATGACATTTAGTCCAAAATTTTTTCCCAAGATTTTTCTGTGCTGTTGGATGTAAATACCTATTTTACACCTCTTCATTAAACAATTGAGTTGTTTTATCTTTGGTTGTTTTGTTTATTTTTAAGGTACTTTGTAACAATTTTACTCTGTGATTTAACTAATACCGTGTGTAGCTCTTGGTGACTTTTAAAAGCATACTGACTGTGATGCTTTGTTTCATTCTTTCTTGTGGCTTCTTCCTGAATATGTCCATTCTCCTTAGGCTGTCTAACACCTTAGTAATGTTGATTTGTAAAAACCAGCAGACAGCACCATGGAAGAGTTCTTTTCAATGAAAAAAAGAGCTGTTTCTGTTTCTTCTTATCAAGATTTACTGTTAAGTCTGTTTTTGAGGTGCATGGTGTGGGTGGCTCTAGGTTAATCAGTTAGTAGGAGGAGTTGTAGAAAAGGAATTTAGATGATAAACTTGGGTGCAGTGTAAAGACTGGTTTTGTCCATACCAATTACTAGCTTTGCTTTACATCCAAATATCTGAAGGTTAATAGAAAATGTCTTTTTCATGGACTTGATTTAGAGCAAATCACCTTTACCATCAAGATTGGAAATAGGTTGAATTCTGCTCTAAGTCATGGGCATCACAGGCTATAAAGTGGCAGCTCTCTGGTGCTCTAGGAAGCTTGAGCTGTATTTTGTGTGTCTTCACTACGTTTTAAGAACAGTGGGACATGCGAAAGATACATCTAGGTCAGTGGCTCTGTTGTGCATATAAATATCAATTTTTATAAATCTACTCGGTGTATTTGTTTATGGTTTGAATTACAAGTTGATATTGAGTATTTTTCTAATTTTTTTTTCTAAATTTTTTTTAATCTTAGTATTAAGCCACAGTGAACAACTGAGACTTTTGGTCAGTAGTGCTTCTTTACAAAGCAGCTCCTTGTAATGGTCACTTTGGAATTTATAAAGGGTGTTTGCTTTGGTTAAAAGAAAGTAAGTGTATGTAAATTTTGAACTTACTATGTTGGGGATGATGATCTGTATTCTTTTGTGTGCTTTATTCTCATTCCCTCAAATCTCTTATAAATTTAAAGCATTGCTTTGTGGGCAAGTGACTTTTTGTTGCAAAAACATGCACAGCACTAGCTGAGCAACAGTCTCTTGAAGTTCAGACCACATCCTGTGAATATTTCTTTCAGTTTTGTAGGCTAAAACCTGCTGGTATAGTCAGTGTCTGGACTAAAACTATTCACTGGATTCACTGAGCATCCTTGCTTCTTCTTGGCTGCTTGTAGATATTTATAAAGGTTAATTTTTTTAAAAAAAATTCTTCCCTCCTGTCCCCTCCACCAAAACTAAGAATCCAAGGTGGACTAAATTATAATATGACACGCATTAATGAATTTTGCTATCAGCACGTGCTATTGTGAGCATTAAAATATGCCTGCATATGTTTTTTGGTACATATTTCCTGTACTAAAAGAAAAATACCAGTAATAATGAGGTTATCACCGTTACTTTAAAGGAGTTTTAATTTATAAAGCCTGTACCTAATCGTTTAGTCTTACATTCTGCTGCATCTGCTCTGCACATTTCCTCTTTGCTTCCGGTGTGGTTCTTTGCATCAGAAAGAAGACAAGGTATTCAAAGTGAAGACAAGGTGTTGAAGGTGGAGGCATGGTACTGCAGATCAGTGAGCTGTTGAGCAAACTGAGCTAAATGAAAAAAATCTCCCCAATGTCTTGCAGGTTTAGGCTTTTTGGATCAGTTACTGATTGGACTTTGTGTGATTATGTCAACCCTAGCTATAATAAAAGGCAGGTGTACGGGAAAAGCAGGAATTCCTCTGGCTTCAGCAAGCTCTAGTTTGAATTTTGCATGATGGAGGTTGACTAGCCTTTTGAGTTCCAGGTGCTGGTTTGGAATAGTATTCTGCTTACCCACCGTAAGTGTAAATTTAGCTATTCATCATCCTTGATAATACGTACATAAAAGTCAGAAGTGCAGTTACAGACGGGGATACTTACCCAGTTACATCTCCTTTTCAGCAGATTTATAGTCTACCACCTCCCATCTCTCCTACTTTTTCTTGCCATAGGCAGATTAACTTCTAGACTTGAGACAGCAGGCTGGGAATTTAATGTTTCTCTGTAAAATGGTTTTTAATCGCTGTAGGAGTGGGAAATAAGTAATCATGGAAAGGAGAAGAAAAAGTGAAGACCTTTTCACCTGAAAGCTACATTTCAGAGCACTTGCTTTTGAAACATATCTAGCCTCTTTAGTTTGTTGAGATTTCTGGTGGCATTGTGATTTTCATTTTCTAGATGGATCTCTTGACTGAAATGTGTAGGTCAAACAGTATTTGAATGTGGCATGCTATTCCTTCAGATTGGACTTCAAGGCTAGTGTGAGTGGAGAACTGACAGGTGATAGGCAGTTGGTATGATTAGTAAACGAGTTCATGTGTTATGGATTATGACAAAATGATGGACTCAGAAATGGCTGTCAGTTAGAGTGTGCAACGCCTTTATGGTATTTTACTTTTTCAGTTTCAGATGGGCAGGGTAGAATCACCCTTATTCACGGAAGGATTGAAAGTGAAATTTAGGGGGCAGAGGATGGACATTTCATCATTCTCAGATCTTCTATGAGCAATGCAAGCTGGGTGTGGATGCTGTGGGGCTGTTGTGAGTCATGTGTAGTGGCCTCACTTGACTATACTGCACCCAGGAAATGCAGTACATTTCTGATCCTTCTCTCCTGTTTCCAGACGGGCCAAGCCCCTGTTCTAGAGAGGAGGTGGCACTCATGGTCATGAAGTGAGCAGAAACACCTGGTATTTGTGCTGCTACCCACTTTTTAAGACTATGATACTGTGCTTATCTCTGCTTCTCTGGAGAGACTAGAGTGCGGTGATCTATTACACCACTAGTGAATTTAAAATGTATTTCTTGTTATGTGAGTTTAAGTTGCTCCCTGCAATGCACTTCTTAGAGTCATCACATGATAAACGTTTAAACTGAGTTGTGAGGACCTTTTCCTTCTCCAGGCACAGCAGTGTTAGTAGCATTTACTTCTGATAGCTTAGCTGTACCTTGCCTGCTTACTGGAATACTAAGGTGTCAAACGGATAGTTCTCAACACATCCTTAAGCAGCTAAGCTATTTCTCATGACAGCACTTATCTCTTTGTATGTCCTGCTCTTTAATCTGTAAAATAACACCTTATCTTCTGGTTGATTGATAAACATTTGATGTAGCATTTCAGGGGGAAATAGTGTTTGCTGTAAGATAATTAATTTTCCTGGGGTTCAAAGATGGAAAAAAAGCTCAGAATATATTAAGTTTTCTTGAATATTATATTTGGGAAGGTAACTTGCATATTAGGCTTTTTCTTTCAAATTATGTAGTACAAGGATTAAGTAAGCTATGCAGGATTTGGAGATGCTGAATTCGTCCTGAAGGTAGTTTCTAAATGATGATCTTATGCATGCTTGAGAGTAACTAGTGTAATGATATTAATTTCTCTGAGACTGGAATTTTGAAAATGTGATGCAAAAGTTGGTTGTTTCTTTTCCTTCCCTCACCCCCAGATTGAAAATATACTAGCATTTTTTTCTTAAATACATTCATAGTACAGTTAGTTATTAAGATACTGAGGTGTCTGTTGACCTTGCAGATGAAAAAAGTAGCACCTTTTTTGTGTTTTCTTTGTTATTTCATTTTTGAGAGTCTGTCTGTAATAAGGCTCTAGAGTGTGGTAACTTGAAATTGACTCTGAACCTGAGGGCAAGTGTATTTTTTTTGGTACAGTTTTGTGTTTGCATTAATGCCTCCCCCTCTAAGTAAATGTGTGACTGAAATATTATCAACTGCATTCACTTTTACTGTTTTTAGAGTTACCTTTCTCCTGCATTTTTTCCACTTAAAACACAAAGATACTTTTTTTCTTTTTTTGTGATGCAGCAGTTTTGGGATCTGGGGAAGAGGGACTGGCATATAGTTTCAGTGTGTCTGGCATGTATTGAAGTAATGGGCAGAAAAGGTCTGTGAAAGATTATATATTTTTACATTTGTTCTGCGCTGTGGTAAGAATACAAGTTGAACATTGCTTTTTAGGTGTATGTGCCTGTATTTATGTCTCTGTATCTTGAAATAAGTGGGGCAAGGGAGGAAGGGTATTTAAAGATCCATAAAAATGACTCATTCTCTCTGCTAAGATCATGTGTTTTCTGGTATCAGTCCTGACACTCAAATATGAGCTGTGAATCTTGCATGCTGGAATAATAGCCAGTAGTGAAGCTGAGCTTAGTGAGGTTGTTATGTACTGCTGCAGTGGGTTTCTTTCCACCCTTCCCCTTGAGTCGTTGATCTAGAGAAGAACATAGGATCCAAGGTAGAATTTAAGTGTTAAAATCGGTACAGCTGCTACAAATCAGTCAGCTACTCAACACAGAGTACTTAAGCTCACAAAGTATCTGCAAATTGATGCCCCCTTCTGCCAATCACCTAGCTTCCAATAACCAGATTGTCTTTTAACCCTTTTAACGGTAGTAGTCAAGTGTGTTTAAGCACTTACTAGTGGGGGTTTTTTTTCCAAGTGGAATAAATACCTATCAAAACAACTTGTAATATAGGCTAACTAATTTTTATGTTATCTGTCATTATATGCATCCTTTGTTTGCCCAGCTTAATGGAAAAAAAATATACTAGGTATTTACTTGCTTTCAGAAAGTAATTGAGAGCTTTTTTCCCAGTTCATGCCCAACTGCATTAATGTAGTTACTAAAGTATTGATTTTATATGTGCACTGCTAGTAATTATGCTCATATATTCATAAGTTCCTATTTTTCTTATTTGTCACTTTGGATTCAGCTTAAAAAAAAATTGAATAGCATTTTAAAATTTTTCATGGTTGGTGAAGAAAATAGAGGGCAAGAATCCTGTGGTGGTAAATGATTTTTTTCCTGTTTATTGTGAAAGCAAAATGTTAGATTTTGTGCATACATATACTGACGCAATAGAACGGATATAATAAATATCTCAAATAATATTTTTTACAATATTAAAACTCAATTTGTAATATACTTCTAAGTTAATTTTGCTGCTTTAAGCAATCTTTTCCATTACTCAGTGCTATCATTAGTCGCTTTTATATTGCGAGGTTAGTGGTGATGATGCTTCTTGGCTCTGGGTGGAAATGAAAGTAGTGTCCATTGCAGTGTTCCATCTGGAACCTTTTTCCAGTAAGCTTAGCCAAAGTGATATATATCCTTGGTTTCTAATGTAATATTATCAGTCATTTTAGCATAGGCTCTTGGATACATTCTTGCAAACTCTGAAGTACTTGATAGCAGTAGGAACTACATCTAATTTTCCACAATACTTTTAACAAAATTTCATATAGATAAGCCAACCCTGATCATTCATGTCATATACTGAAAAAAATNTCACAAGTGTGATAGCAGAGTAAAATCCAAGCTGATTCTTTTAGTTGTCTCAGCAGACACAAAAGCTGCACCGTGTTGTCTGCAAGGCATGATTTAGGTATTCAATAGCATAAATGTCTCTAGTTCTGAAAAGTCCTGGTTGTTTGTAACTGTTCTGAAATGGCTTTATAACTCAAATGTAATATGGGTATAGTGTATAGTGACCTGCCCATCAGGGGTTTGAGTTGGATTGGCTTGTTGGTATTAATTAGATAGTATGTTTTAATTAAAAATTGCAAGTCTCTGATAATGAAAAAGGCAGAAGTAGACCATAGCCTTAGTTGTACTTTCTAGGTTACACTGTTGTGGAGAAAACTGGCATTAGGAGAAGTGTTTAAGGTCTTTCTTCTAATGATGAGTGAAATTCTTCTTTTCTTACTCCTCCTCAACTGTTTACTTCTGGAGTCTACTTCACCACGAGCACTTGTATCATGAATACCAGGTAGTCAAAAACTTGAATAAGTAACCTGGAAGAGACAGCATATTCAACAGTCCATTATTTATCTCGAATTGAACTGAATCTTCTCTGTAAGATCACAAGATGAGAGAGGAAAGTTAGTCTGCTCTCCTTAGTTAAGAGCTAAGAAAGCTGTTCCAAGCTTACATCAGTTCCTAAACAGTGTGTGTATGAAGGGAGTTGCTATCTAGATATAAACTTGATTAAATATGATCCTTATCTTAGTATTTCAGTCATGGAAGAAACTTAGCTGTAGGTGGGAAAGCGGTAGGAAAATTTTAGAAGGAAGGTTCCAGAGCCACCATTTTAAAGGACAGCAGCCGAATTTTTTTATTCCTGAGAAAATCAGCAAAGTAGCAAGTGCAGTCATCAAGCATGGCATCCTTCAGTGATTTGACTTGGGGTGGCCATGGCACCCTGGGGAGCTGATGACAGCGATGTTTTGGAAAAGGTGGCTAAGGTCTGTTAAACAGGTGTATTCCTGTGGATGCTTTAGAGTTTGTTAAATCTCACAGTGTTCTGGCACTGGCAAAAACACTTCATTTTCTTGGCAATTCTGTTGCTACTGTTTGTCTTAGGAATTTTAGGAATCAAGAAACTTCAGGAATCATGAAACTCAGTTTTGTGACTGTATATTAAGAACTAATCAGGATCTGATCTCGTGAGGAATAGCTTCTTTCAGGAAAGATTTCATTTATCAACATAGAAACCTAGATTTATTAGACCTTTTTTCCTTTTAAGTGGGATATATTAGCTGTTTTAAAAACAGATGAGAAGCCATTCTTCTGTATTTTGGCACTGTATTTGAACTGGCTTCAACAAATGTCATCGATATGAGGCCATGGGTGTGTTCCACATGCATCTTAGATTTACTGCATTATTCTGGCCTGCTAGCCAGGACCACGTATTTAAACTTTGTATTCTCAACATACAGAGTGTATGGCAATACTCCACTAAAGCTCACCAGGCAGAGTAAGCTGCTGAGAAATAGATCCAACTACTTGTAAACAACTGTCTCCACTCTTGCCAATAGCTGTGGCTGCAGACCTTCAGTAAGACCTGACATTCAGCTAAATGAAAGGCAGCTGGCAGGTCCAGTTAAAATAATTGAGGCTTTTTTTAAAGACTCATCTGTTGCCGTAAGTTTTATTTCCCCATGAGGGCTGTGGGAACACTTGTGTCTGTGTGGGTGGTATAGATTGTCTTTCAGAGAACATGCTTGAGATTCAGTCCTGGTCCTGCACATAACTTCTTGTTGGTTTTGGTTACATTTTGTTAATCTGATAATTGAGCCATTCGCAAATAACAGGGAGCTGTTCTGAACTCTAGCTTGCTATTAGTGTATTTGGTTTAGTTTTAGCTGCCATAGAAGGAGGCAGTCATAATCAGTTCTACATTTTCTGTGTTTTGACACACTGCTTTTTCTGTTTGCATTACGTTCAGATTTGATGAAGAACAAAAATGAATGTTGGTAGAATGGTGGTTGTTGTGGTAAGCTACATATTACTGCTTCTGTGTTGTCTGTGTTTGAGTTGGTGTAGGACAAAGTAAATGTGTGGATTTGAAAATATCTTAGTTTTGTGCAAGGCTGTTTACACCCATCATTTTGAAAACACTTCTTAATTCTCTTTTGCAGTTCCATGTGGATGGTTTAATGAACTGTTCGACATTCTGGTGATTCTGTGGTCCCAGCTGAGAAACTCATTCAGGCTCCTGTGGTGTAAATTGGCAGTGGTGGAGTGATTTGGGTAGGTGACTGTCCTCATATGTTAAAGGAAATAAGGGGAAATAAATGTTTTGGCACAGTTTTTTTTTTCAGTTACACTCTTAAATGTGCTGTTAAAATCTTCTCCCATTCACACATGTAAGAATGACAAATTTTAACTGTTGAATATGCTTTTTGTGGTAGCTTGTAGGGATGATTCATGAGAAATGTGAAATGTTTGCTTTCTCTCGAGTGGTGCTGGGGGTATTCATTGTATTGGCCCTGTCTGTTGCACTTGGGTCTCAGAGCATGCTCTGTGTTTTCAAGTTGGTACAGCTCTGTGTGAGCACTTGCATAGAGGCAACCTGACTTCCATTGCTTCTGCTCTATTTTTTCTGCATTATTTGCTCACTTTGAATTAATAACCCATTTTATGGTAATGTATTCATTGTGCCAAAAATAAAATGAATTTCAAACAAATATTTCTGCCCTGGATAAGAGGAATAGGGAAAAATAACAGAATGATGTGCCCATTTTTTATAATTTTTGTCCCTTATTGAAGTGCCACAAAGATCTTTGGTAGGCTACAGTATATACTGGAGTAGGATAATATACTGTCTTAGTCCTAATAAGGACTGTTGAGCAAATACATTTTTTGTTATTATGCTCCCACCATCTTTTGGTCTGATTCAAGAATGTAGTTAGAATACACCCAAAAAAATGTGTAACTAGCCGCAGAAAATGTTTGACTTTTGAGAGGGGAAATATTTTAATGGAAAAAAAATTTAAATGCTTAATAATTGCAGAAATTATGTGCTTGGAAATAAAGAAACATGATATTTAAATGATAAAAAATTGTGAAAAGACTGCACGAAATATAGGAACCTTTTCTTGAAAAAGTGTTCATGAGGAAAGAGTGGGTTTTAATGAAAAAGTTAGATTCTGAGGAGCACATTCTTTGAGAGGAAAATCATAAATATATATGTATGTATATATTAAAAGTACTTAATATTCTGTGTGAGGGCTTCACAGTTACTGTTTCTGTAGATCCTTGTTTACAGAATTTTAAAAAGTGCTATTTTTCTCTGTTAAACTTTAGATATTTGATAGTTCTCTGACTAGAGAGCGATATTGTGGAAAAAATTGTCACAAAAGAGAAACAATTTTATCATTTGGATAGGCTGGGACTTCTAATAAGCTGCTGCTGTTTTACTTGCTGCCAAGCTAACCCCAAAGTGGAGAATACACGCACCAGTGCAGAGTTTGGATGTAGTGGAAGTCCTTTCTTTTTTTACGCTACTAACATTGTTCAATAACATTGAATATGTGTAAGATAATAAGCTAACACATATATTTTAATTTTGCTAATAATATTATGTTAAATTAGAACGTTGTTTTATAATCCTAGTTTCATTGTGAATCTGCTTGTTTTTACTTGGAAACACCCAATATTACTGGGGTAATTGAAATGGTATGTTTAAATCTAGAGTTTGTTTCTTGCTTTGCAGTAGTTGGCTCTTAAGTCTCATCCCTCTTCCACTCCTAACAGTTGACTCATTAGCAGCCTTGATTAATGAGTCTTTACTGGGGGAAGAAAACCTCTACCCTCTAAAAAGAACAGGATTTTTAAGCAAGTGCTTTTTGATAAGCTGGTGGCTTCACACATATCTTTAGTAGCTGAATTGTAAAGCTTGTTGTGGTGAAATACTTTCTGTAGACAGATGACCCAGTATGTGTTCCTAATGTTTTGTGATCATCTTGGGTAGAGACTTTTTAATGCCAATTTAGTGCATGTTCTCCACCTTCTCAAAAGTTTTGTAATGGGTAGGTTTCTGGGAAAGTCACTGTAATTTGTCAAGCTGCTAAATTCACAGTGAGCACAATGTTAAATGCTTACATGCAATGTGAAGGTAATGTATCAACATGTATTTACAGGTACTGAAATATGACACTGAAATAGAGACCACAAACAAGTTTTTACTTGTGAATAGCCAAAGTACATGAAAGAAACATGAGACTGAAAGCTGTCTTTTTTAACTTTTTGTAATCCATACACTGCCTGATAGGTGAATTTGACAAGACTCTGAAATCTTCACTCTTACAGAGTATAGCAGCTTCTTTGGCAATGTGTTTGGAGGCTGTTTGGTCATCTGACAATGCTTTGTTTAAGGATGCAATTTTGAAGCTGTATAATTACAGTTAGTTAAGAAAACTCCTGTTTCAGTGTTCTGCTATCAAGGCTTCTACCTGAATAAAGAAAGCTATGTTGACGAAAAAGGATCCCCTGTATCCCATCCATTCAGTATTCTTGTGACTTCTTTATTTTGGACATGTTCCAAAATTCTTACATAAGCTCTAGTTTGCACATTTAATCTGTGAGCCCTCTTGATTTGCTGATTCGTTTCTCCTTGTAGCAATAAATGCTGTCCCAAATCTCCCCCTTCCTAGTTATATTTGACGAGTTCTGGCATGAAGTGCCTGCTCAAACATATCACAGGTGTTTCAGCTGTGAAGGTTAAACTAGTCAACATGAGATGTATTTCATCTTGGCAATGCACTTGGGGAACTCATTGTTCTGTGAGCCCAGTGTTCCCTGTAGTGCAGGAGAGGTTATGGACAAGCTGTCTCAATAACTGAAATGATTCTCACACCCATAGGCACTTCTGCTAACATATTCTAGACTGCTTTGTTTAATTTTTTTTTTCATTTAAGGACGCATGAGGAATGATTGTTAGTTTGTCCCTTGAAATGTGTGCACTGCTAGGAGAGTCTAAACAAGATTAGGTTATCATAGGGTTGACTTGTGTGATAAGCCTGCTGGCTGTCACGTGGCCAGAATTGGGTAGTGTAAGGAAAACATCCTGTCTCCATAGAGGCAACTTTGTTTAATTCTGTGCAAAGGCTGGATGTTGGGATACTCATGCTTGCATTACCTAGGTAAACAAGCACAAGGTTGAATCTTGGTTTTCAATTTAACTAAGTAACTAGCAAATAAAAATCTTCTTAAACAGTGTCATAAATGTGTGGTGGTGTCAGCAGGGAAGTGTGCAGAGAATTCTTCTGAAGTGTTTAAATAGCATGGCACATTCTGGCTTCCTCTTCCTTCTCCACTCTTCCATCTGCATTGTTGCATGGAGGTGGAATCAAGTGCGCGCCAACGTAGGAAAGCGAACTTGCTTTCGACAGTGGTCTTTGAATGCCAGTGCCTATTTCTTCAGTTAAGACATTGCTTCTGTGTCATTCACGGACCTTTCTGACAATTTCCTCCTTTCCTTTTGTTTCTTGCTTCCCTCCCTAACACCAGGATATTTTTTCTCAATGATCCAGTTGTATACATTATGATATGAAAGCATATTTTCCTCATAGTGTGAAGAAATGATGGTGAGACAGAAATGCCTGATAGAATGGTTTACTTTCAGTGATGTCATAAGCAGCTGTGAGTAGATACAATGGATGTGCCACAGTTTGTTTTCCTCCCAAAATACTTTTCTTTATATGAAGAATTGTACAAGTTTACAAATTTAATTGCACAAGCTTATATAAGAAGTACAGCTTTCTTCCTCTATCATTGCTGTGTCAGGAGGATCATAGAACAATGGTGTGGGGAGATGTACAGATTGGTGTCTTATAGAATTCCACATCAGGTTGAGAAATACTGGATTTCACTAAAAAAAAACAGGTAAATTTGAAGCTAGTCAATCTGCATCAAGTTCAGTCCAAAGAAGCCTTGAGCGGAGAAAGCAAAAAGAATGAGTTACTTTGATTTATATGGAAGGAGTAGCATGGGAAGTGCTGTACATTTTGAAATGCTATATTGCCAGGATGATATTATACTACAGATTACATATCTGTGAATACTTTTAGCCATCCAGGGCAGACTGTCATTTTTGTATAAATGGACAGAAGGCATAGTGTTTCTGCAGGACCAGGTGGTCTTCTGACACTTCTGTTGATAAGCAAATGAGGACAAAGATGATGATAACAGCGAGTTAGCTGACTAGGTAAGTGATGTAAAAGGGGTGGGTTTTCCTGTTACGAAGCAGCAGCTTGATTTTGGGGTGAAAAGAAGTGACAGATCTTCCTCAGAAAAAAAAAAAAAGACAGACTTGAGGTAAACATTAGTTACAGAGAAGAGCAAGTCGAATATCTATTAAAACATGTGCAGAAGGAAAAATACCCAACGTCGTTTCTAATACAAATGCAAGATACTGGAAATACTGCTCATGAAAGATTGATGAATAATTTTGAGAATGTTTATTAAAAAAGTGTTGGGTACTGTTTGAAGGAGAAAAGAAAACGATTATGGTTGATTTGCATAGTGTCACTGACCTTTGGTAGGAAAAGTGATATGTTTGATGGTTAAAATAGCAGCTTACAGTTTAGTGAAGAAAAAGGACAGTTCTATTTTAATGAGAACTGAAAAAAACAACCCACTTACGAATTGGTTTTCTCTGTGGCCACAGCAGAAATAGCTTGCTGTGGACTATGAAATTGCAGTCACATACAGGATGACTAACTCCTTAAGTACAGGAAACTTAATTTTTATGTGCAGGTGGTCTTGTACTACTAATACTATAATGCTAATTTAAAAAGATGATGGATGCAGTATTTTTAGAAGTAATTATAAAAGGATTTGGAGTCACACCTATTATTGAAAGGAGCCAAATAACCAGTAGTGTATTTAAAACCTCCTTGTTTTTTATAAAGTATAAATGACTGTGAATTGGCTTTGATTGTACATAATAAATATGAAGTTTAATCAGCAGCATTTATTTGTTCCTTTTTATAAAGATCACTTGGAAGCCATTCAGTGAAATCATCTGTATAGAAATTCCTTTTTTCTACTCAGTTTTAAAGGGAAATCAGTTAAAGGATGTTTTAGTAGATGGTTAGAAAACACTGAATCTAAAACAGGCTAATATAGGAGTGAGAAATGCGCATCTGTTAATTAAATGAAGGGGAAAGAGCTGTAACAATGAGTTGTGGGTTAGAAGACTTCAGAAAGTAAAGTATGCAGGGGGTCTGCTTAAGATATCTAGGATGCTAGTGTTAGGACCACTAAAGTGGGTGAGAGTGAGATAAAATATACTTATTTTTTATACATTCAATGGATATGTTCCATTTGCTTGGCAAAATAGGAGAAAGTTGAGAAGAACTTGATGATCAAACTGATTCCCTGGTAGGCTTGTTCAACAGACAAATTTTCTGGGAAAGGTTCACATTTTAATTTTTTTTATCAGTCAGAAAATTGTTTGATTGTAATCCTGTAATTAAGAAGGTTTGTTCTGGCTTTATGGTAGAGGATTAATATTTTCCCCAGAATATCCTGTAAAACAATGTTTTACTCTTGTGCTGCCTTTCTCTACCCCTTGAACTAGTTATGTAAGTGAGAAAAGGGCACTGCTTATCTTCTGCATTTAACTGCTTCTGCTTGAGGATACAAAACTGCTTGATTTGACTCTTGGCTAAATAGAGAAGCCCCTCTGGTCTTTCTTGCTAATACCAAGCCATGTAAAATTCAACCAAGAGAATGTTCTTGCTCAGTTTAGATGTTCATACGGTTTCTGCTTCAAGCCTTCCTTACCTTTTCTGCTAAAATGCAGACTTCAAGTGAAAAGTATTCCAGAGTTACTCCAAATCTCTATTCACGGTTAAAAATGTCATGTATTTTGGAGCTGATGTACCTCCCCTTGAATCCAGAAGTAAAACTTTCTGAAAGTCTGTTTCATGTAGGGCCATGAAAATGATTGGTGGGCTCAAGTTCTTCTTCTGTACTTGAGACAGGCTGAGAGAGAGAGTTGGGAGTTCTTCAGCCTGGAAAAAGAGAAGGCTCCAGCCAGACCTTATAGCACCTTTCTGTACCTGGAGGGAGACTACAAGAAAGATGGGAGAGGGCCTTTTTTCAAGAGCGTGTAGTGACAGGACAGGGAATGGCTTTAAACTGAGAGAGTAGGTTTAAATTGGATAAGAAATTGGATATTAGAAAGAAATTCCTAACTGTGAGGGTTGTGAGGCACTGAAACAGGCTGCCCAGAGGAGCTGCTAATGCCCCATCTCAGACTAGATTAGGTTTTGAGCAGCATGATAGTGGAAAGTGCCTTTTCCTGGAGCAAATGGTTGGAACTAATGATTTTAAGGTCCCCTCCAACATCAGCCATTCCATGATTCTGTGAAAGCACAAAGGTAGTTTCTATAACTGTAGCTGAACTAATTGGAGCACAAGGAGAAAAAACTTATCTTCTTTCAGATATCAAGAAAATTGCTTGACTCCTGCCTCTCACAGTAGAATTGTCGGCTTGTTCTTCACCCTGAATAAAAAAATCAGGACTCAAAGTATTTCTTCTCTTGGATTTTATGGTTTTTGTTAAACTTAATTTATATTTTTCCTTAACTGTGATTTGGAAGAATCAGAGAAGAAACATACCAGGTAGGTATGTCTGTTTTCTTCTTAGAAAGCCTAAATGCTTGTACCAGCATAGCTGTACTATTTGGTTTTTATGCATGTCTGTGTACAGGTGTAATATATGTAGTGCATTTGCATTCAGGATGGGTAAAATCAATTATTTTCCAAAGCATTATGATTACCCTTTGTGTAACCTAAAGGAGTTTCAGTAAACCAAGTGGAATTGCCTCTTGTGATTCAACACAGGTGTAGGATAGACAACAGGTTGATTGTCCTTCAGAACAGGTTAGGGTGACTTTGTAGAGAAGCACCTGAAGTGGGGGATGGTGATGGTAAACACTTAGTTTGATGAACAGTAGTATTTGCAGCAGCCTGATAGCTGTTGGGATTTTATTTTTAAGCATTGTTGTGAAGGCAAGAGACAAGGAAAATATGAAGGAATACACAGTGAATTAATTTTATATATCCATGTGGGAATGCTATCAAGAGTTGCTCTGAAGAATTGATGAAGCTAGATAGATGGTGGTAGAAGCTAACTTTATTGACTGAGTAGTCTCCTTTTGATTTTTGAATGAGAAAATAGTTTGAAAAAGTAAATGAAAGCTGCTTATATCTTCAAAGGAAAAGGGGCAAAACAGGAGTACTTAAACCAGCAATACAGTTAAGCAATGTCCTAGAAATTATTTTTGTAATAAGTATAAATTTTGTGGGTAAAGGTTTTGTTTTGGGTATTTGGGGCGGGGGATAGGTGTGAGTACAGGGATTCAAAGGAAGCAAGGAGAGTTGTGGTCAGAGTAATGGACAAAGTATTAGTGATTTCCAGAATCAAAGAAAGTGTGTGATAAAAACATTGTTGCTGATGGTTGAGTTTATGTTCTGGTTTTATATGCATCGAATTTAGGTGGGCAATCCCCAGTTGCCCTTATCATCTGGAAAATTTGTGTGAGATGGAAGCATGTCAGTATTAGAAAGGCAGGGAAAGCAACTTGGGGTATGAAAAAAACACATTGAAACAGAAGAAACAGCAGAAGAGTAGAGAGGAGTGGGCTGATCTAACAACAGAAGAAATCACAGTGGAGAATGCAAGAGAGGTGAGTCTTTAGGGGCTCTCACCATTCCTGAAGACTTTGTCACTGGAAGGATCACCTGTAGACCTGTACTACTAGGTCTCTGAGAAATCTTGGGCTGATAGGAGACATTAGCAACCCAACCCAGCTTTTCTTTCCCCTCTTTTATATTTTGATATTTCTCTTTTCCTTATTTTCCTTTTTATTCCCATACCTCTTGATTGAGGTTCAAGGCTCCTCATTTTCAAGTGTGTGAACTGTAGTTTTCTTCACATGCATTTAAAGCAAACAGTAACCATAGGAGATAACGATTTGGTATCTGTAGGGTATGATTACCCAGGCATTTTTACGTCTATCAAGATCTGTGTTTAAGGCTCATTAGTCTTAAAAAACTAGCGAGTGGGTGTTAGATAAATTGGTTAAGTTCTGTCTCTCAGTATTTGCTATTTCAGATTGAGATGCTGGCCTGCCAGTCTAATCAAAGCTGTTGAAACTTTGTTTCCTTTTAAATGAGGTGCTAATAGCACAGCTGCTATCTAACTGCTAATGCTCATTCTAGTCTCTGCTTTTATGTGTCATACTGTTAGCATTTGTTCTGAGCCCAGTCTCTTAATACTGTGAACACAAGAGGAGATGAACTTCATGTGCATTATTTTTTGGATTTCTGTAATTTTATGGGAAAACTGGACTATGTGCATTGTCATAGAGTGCATACGTTAAAACTGTTGTGTGATCATTTTAAGTCTAAGTTCTAATCCCTTAATGGTATTAAAATGAAAGCTGGTATCTAGAAGGAAGTAAGTCCATTAATCTCACTACTGATCTTTAGTACTGAGGTTTTTTCCATAGTAGAAAATATTCCAATGCTTTTTCCACTGTTAACAGAGCTGACTGGCATGTTAGGAATCAACCTCTTGGAAAGGGTTGATTTTATTCTCTTTTTTAGTTACTGTGTCTTACTGCTAGACAGAATATTGCATAGAGGTGTCATCTAACACAGTTTTTTGCCTAGAAATTAGAATCCAGTAATCTGCAGATAAACAGTGAGTTGCTTTATTGCTAGGAAAGCTTTAAATACAGACTTAATTGATTTGCCCAGATCTTGTACTAGCTTGTTGGAGAAGATCTGGAAGATCCAGAAAAAAATTAATTTTAGATTAAAAAGATGTTAGGTTGTTTTTAAAGTTCATATCTGATTGTTTTTGTCTTTACTCAGAACTGAGAATGGAGCAGTATCTAGAAGCCAGAAATCCCTAAGAACCTCCATTGTTTGGCTGTCAGATCTAATAATGAATGCATTTCACTTATTACTGGAAGACCTTCTGAACTGTAATGTACCACAGTAAAAAGTATTTTGGAAGATGTATGGATACAATCTTCAAATGCATTTTAGGTCATGCATGTTGGTAGTGCTCCTATCAGTATATGAAGGGCACATTTCTCCAGGCAGTATATTTTCACAAGGCAACCATATGAAGAACGAGAAATTGGGAATGAGGAGAAACATACTGATTTGCAGACTACACACAAACAGCCATTCCTGTATGTGATGCTGTGTTGGTTTAAATTAAATGTAATTTAAAAAGGGTAAGAACTGAGACAAAAAAACCCTCACTGCAATCTCATTATTGGAGGGAATATTACAAACTCATATCCTGCTCCTTTCCACAGACTGCCATCCACACATGACTTTTTAAGTAACAATTATGTGTTTGTTTTTCTCAGATTGAGAAGCTATGTCCACATTGGTTACTTCAAGTTCAGTCAGCAAGGGATATTTTTTTAGACAGGAACAGCTAGGACTGTTTTCCAATCAGTTAAATTCAGCATATTAATTTCCTTATATTATTTTATGAGCTGGGATTAATTACTTTGCAGCTCTGCAATTTCAAATAATAGAAATTTTTTATTACCTTATTGAGCTGTTTGCTTTTTATTTCAGGTAGCTTATGGGCCTGGATTGTTTTGCGTGTTAGAGAGGGATTGTTATCCTGTTACATAGCAAAAATCCAGGGGGATTCTATAGCATCTTTTCATCTGTGAAACAAATCACCTCTAACAGTATTTGCAGAATACAAATTAGCTGCAACAAAGGGGTTGGGTAGCTTTAAATTATATGATAAAAAGTGACAATTGTGCTCCATCATTGGTTCTTGGGCAGGTCGTGCGATCTGACAGCAACCCAAGGCTTAGTGTTTAGAAATTGGCTCAAACCATGAGATTAGGCAGTAGCATTAGTCTTTTCGAGAGTAATGTGATAATGTCACAGTTAGAGATCATACCTCGGTGACAGATGGTGCATGCCTGTGTGAAGTGTAGTAGGGTAAAAATACTTTTTGGTTTCATGTCTTATATGTTTAGTCACAATCAGTAGCTGTTGTAGTTAGTAAAAAATTTAATATCAATTCAAACAGGAAGCACCAGCTTCCAGGAAGACACCTGTTCAATTGTCCAGAGCTTACAAAAAGAGATTGTGATACTGGACATTTGCCTTCAGGGTATGTCCCTACTTCAGATCAATGTGCTTTAAAAAATTCACATCTCTGATTCTACATAGTTGCAGCTGGACTATATAATTTCTGTTTTCAATACAGAAATGTATTTTTCCTCATGGTGTTTTTGTTACTGTTTATAGACAACACTAAACTTCAAGGTGGTGTGTGCAGTAATTGACATTTGAAGCTATAACAAGTATCTGCTAGTTCCTTTTTTATTTAAACCCACTCAGACAAACAATAACAACACAAATATTTTTGTTCCACTTGGTGTGTTAAGAGCACAGCTGAAGTTAATTTTCTTTGTGGCTATGAATATTTAGCAATTTTGCAAGCATGTTGTCAGATTGCTGATTATATTTGTAATCAAACTGGCCAGTGATGTCTCCTAATTCAATTTTGTAGAGCAGTGGGGAACAAAAATGCAGAAGGAAATAAAAGGTTCATCATAGCAATTTTTAATTGGAAAGTTATGCCTCTACACATGTGGGGGGAAATGACATCTAAAAATAGCTTTAAGTGTTGCTTGACTAGCACTGCTCACCTCTGCCCTGAAAGGAAAGAGAACTCAGGAATTTACATACCCTAACAATGGCTTGGCTGGTAGTGTGAGATCTATAATTAAGTATACAATTATAGCAACTCTTTGCTGTTAGTTTCTTCTCTTTTTGAGACAATTTAAATATGAAATCTCAATTATGCTGTAAAATTGTTTCTGAACTATGTGAAATGTAAAAGATCCATCCAATTCCTAATACCTATTTCATAACATATAAAGACAATGTAGGTCTTATTAGTTCTAAGAATTCAGTTTTTTATGCCTAATTTGATAATTTCAGGTATAAAACTCAGCTGTCTAACAGTGTTGCAGTATCTCCTGGACCACCCAGTGGTCATAAAAGGTCACAGGCACAAGATGAATTCAAACATTTGATGGCACAAACATTCTCAGATCTGAATTCTGTCATGACCATCTATATTTTGATAGTTTGAAACAGCTCTAGTGTTTGATTTTGTGCATAACCTGTGTCATAACTGGCAGAGTATCTGCCTGATACAAGAGGTGTATCGAAAGTATGTCTGACTGCCTAGGTTTTAAATGGAGAGAAAGATACCATTTTTATTGGTCTTGCTATTGGGGTGTAAAACAACAGGTGGTTCATCCGGAGTGCTGGAAACCTATACTCAAACATTGTCCAAGAGGACTTGAACCTTAGGTTGTTTTTCTTTCAGGACAAGAATACACAGTCTGTGACAATCTTCGGTTCATTCAGATGGAGGACTTATCCTAGGATTTATTTGATTAAGTTTCACGTATTATTGGAGAATTGAATATACAGGTTTTTATTCCCTGTGCTTTCTCTTTCTCTCATGCTTGGACACATCTGCTTTAGTATCTAGATCACTTCTTTTTTTCCTCATATTAAGTAGTTAACGTGTTATCTGTTAGTGAGTCAGCATCTACTTATGGCAATATTTAGACAAGTGCTGTTTGCACACAGTAGTGTGGGTGTTGGCTGCCACCAGCATTTTATACATGCCCATGGTCGCTATAAGACTTGGTGCCATAAGTACCATAAGTATTTTCTGAAGTACTGCACAAATAAAATTAGATATGTCCCTCCCTAAAGTATTTCAATATCTAATAAAAGATGTGGGTGTGATGAAGTGGAGGAGGAAAAAGGGTTTATCTGATGAATGGCAGTAGGCAAAAAGAAACAAACATCATGATAATAGCATAATACAAGTTAACCACCTATTTAATTTTGATCAAGTATGTCTTTTGTAGAAGCAGCAGTGTACATTCCGGTGTTGTTTAGTGTATATATGTGACTAAGTTTTGTGTTTATAAATATTACTACCGATTCAGTTGATATATTCTGTCTTATTATTTATGTATTCTTATTGTCTTAGTCACTTGTTTTCCAAATTTTCCACATTCCTCATCTTTCCCATCATCAGTCTCTCTTTTTCTGCAGTGTAAAAAGCCTGACTTCTGACCACATTTGCTGTGGCTAACAGCAGTAGGACTGAAAAAGCTTTGACCTTTTGGATTGGTCACTGTCTAGGATCCATGTGCTGGTGGGAAACTAAAGAATGAAGAGGGGCAGGGGTGCAAAGGAACAGGACCACGTAGGAGAGAGGGTGAGGGCACTTGATCTAAACAGATTTTATCTTTGATTTACAGTCTCTCTTGTTATACTGACTGCGTATATATATACGTATATATACGTTGTTTGTGGTGCTAATTGGCCTCCTGATGTCACATAGGTATGTTCGGTTCTCTCAAAAGTTAGTGTCAGTTCTGTTCGTAGCAGTGGAAATCTTTGAAATGGCTGAAGCTTGTGTGAAAGTTGTAGCTTGAAAAAAAATCCGTTTTTTTCTTTTTAATTCCCATATTGAATCGAGTTGGATTCTTCCTGTTACCACTAACAACAGACCTCAGTGTATATAGCTTGGCGCAACTGCTCACTTTTAGTCACTGAGTTAGCACAAATGTCACTTTAAGGAAAATGATTTGGTTAAGAATTGTGACACTGCACAGTGTACAGGCTGTTGCTATTCTGAAATGTGTTGGTTTTGTCCCTAAGAATGATCTGTGATGTCAAGATAAGTAGTCTACAAAACCACCTCCGGTAGTTTTCTGTTGTGCATGGTTTATTTTTCGAGTTTTTTTAAATTCAGGTACTACTATAATGTATACTTCAAAGACAAGAATCAAGTTGTTATGAAGAGATCATTAAACTTGTTTATTTTGTGTTAAGACAGGTGTATATTAAATCAATGCTTAAGGATGCTGTGAATAGTAATGTTTTAAAGCCTTTCTAAAAATTTAATTTTTAGCATTAAATTGGGAGTAGAAAACCAGTGTTGTTTCTGTTTTCTGTGTTTTCATTTCTCTCTTGGTAACTTGAGCTAATGTGATAGCATCAAGTAACAGAAACAGTAAACATTAGTAATGCCTTAAGCAGAATGATTAGGAACAGCATAGAGTAACAGTTTAATCCCTCTTGCATTTGCCATTATCGAAAGCTACCTTGGTTTATAGATTTTAATAAATTTTAAGTCTGTGAAAACCAGCTCTACTTTCCTGTAAAGCAGAATATATCAATATAAGCCGTCTTCATTCTGCAAAGTGATTTTTTTTTAATGTGAGCTGGAATATTTTACATTATGCATTCATGTATGGTTGAATCAATATGTGGTTATTCAGTTGCTTTAGTAAGATTTGGAAAATGACTACCTAAGATAGTAATTACATTGACTAGACAGTTTTGCTAGAGTGGAGACACAGAAATATGTATGGTTTACAAAAACCACTAAGCTTTCTCCTCTGGAAATGTTTCCAAATAATCCAGCTGATATGCTTCCTTTTTTAGAAACTGACATTGACCTTAACTCATAAGAAGAGTTGTAGTATCTAATATTGGTTTGCTACCAGCCCACCATCTGATGTGATAGGCTGGGTGGTGGCTTGGACCACAAAATCTGAAGAGGTGCCTAAGTGTTGCTATTGTGTTAGGGACACCACAAATAACATGACTGTCCAGGTAGTTAGCAAGGCAAAGTGATCTTTATTCTTCCAATCCTCTTTTACGGACAGTTCCAAAGGAATAAAGTTCCATTGGTTAGCAAACCAACACAAGACCGTCATTGGACAATTAGGAACAACACCCCTTGACTGTTTCTTGCAAGTAAACAAGTTAGACAAACACCACCTGCAGAGGTTGTTTTACTTTTTCCAAGGACTGTTTGAATTACTCTTGGGCCTGTGTGAGAGAGTTATGTGACTTAGTTTCACACAGACACTGTGCTGCTGCCTGATCTCTCATAACAGAGAGATGTCTCTCATCCACACTTAAGAACCTCTGTCATTCTGCAGTTCTCAGTGCTTGGGGAAAGAAAGTAAAACAGTGCTACATCTTACTGCTCCTTTGGAGAATATGGGGTTTAAAGGCAATGTGATTCTTGCCTGCAACAGCTGTGCCTTCTGGGGGTAGATCTAACTGTTTAAGCTTAATAACAACTTGGTATTTTGTTTTATATATTACAGAATAACTTTTCAGAGCATATGTGCTAGGCTTAGGCTTTGGGGAACGGGCATCTTGATTCGTAAATGATTTCTTGTTAGTTTGATGAGTTCTGAAACTCCTCCAATCTTGTGCACGTGCTTTATAGCAGTTTTTCTCTGGTGGGATCAAATGCAGACGTACTGGTCATTTCTGCACTAACTGTACTGTTATGAAAGGGTGCATTGAACACCAGACAATTTTCCTAGGTCAATTTTCCTAGGGAAAATTTGTTTTGTTGCAAATCATAATTTGCATTCAGAGCACTTAAACAAAGTTTTTGTAGCTATATCTACAGAGGTGGAAATGCTACCTTTAAAAACATTGACATCACAGGTGCAGTCTTCATTTATGACTTGGAGGCCCTTTTTTGACCAGCTTCCCCAAGAAAAAGTAGTCAACCACAAAATCCAGCAGCTCTGATTTATTTGTGTGTGCACAGGTATGTGTGTGTTTCCTTAACTGTCTTATGCAAAAGTGCTGTTGTGATATTGTAAATAACAAAATTTCACTTTGTTGCACTCTAGCCAGTCCATTAAGTTTTAAGATAGTTAAAAAGACCTCTAATAGAATTGCAGATAATCTGGCAGAACAGTGGAAGTCTCAGTATTAAAATATAAGTCATATACCAAGTTAGCCAGTCCAGGGACCTATCACAGCGCCTTTTCTGCATTCCATATGTTGGTAAGGATACCCATAGCCCTTGGCAGAGCACTCTTGAACTGCATGTCCCCTGCAGTACACGAGCAGGTTATTTTGGGGCATTCTGGAAGCAAATGTGAATCTTTGTGTGCCTGCTTAGAATGTGCCATCAGCTGTCCTCTTCCTGCATTAAGGGATTCCGGTTGTCAGCAGCTGTGACAGCACTGGTACTGGGAGGTAACAAATCCTCAAGGAGGTCAGTCTCGTGCTGCTTGAGATAATGTTTCATTATTAACATCTTAGACTTGACCATCCAAAATCACTTGCTAGATTTCTGTCCCTGAGATGGTTCAGTGTTTCTTTGCTTCACTCTAAGTATCTGTGTTTGGTTCAGATACTGAAACAATAAGAAACAGTGGGACAGGATGACAGCAACTGCTTCCAGGAAAAGCAAGATGAATTTGTTTTTGAGAATGGTCTTTGGTTCCTTTGTGTCTCCCTGGTCCTTCTCTCTTATCCGTCTTTGTTCCCCAGTCTGGGAATCTGAGATGAACTAAGCTGTTTGTGGTCTACAGGCCTTTCTACTTTGTGCAAAATATGTTTAATTTCAAAAGATACAGTGTCTAGAGATAAATATTTTCTCAGCTGTGTTTATCTTTTGTTTCCTCAATCAAAATCATATGTTGTTTTGTTTTTTCAAGTTAGCTCACTGTAAGGCACACACTTCCCTCTGATGTGGCAGGTTGTGAATCAGAATCTTGCCAGTAAACACTGACAGTAGAACTTACTTATTATTGTATATGAAATGATTATGCACATCTTCATGTACTCCCCTGATACTTAAAAAAACCTAAATTTGGTTATAGGGGTATCCTTTGGCAGGCAAAGCCTTCTTGTACAGTGATACCAATGATGCATACAGTTGCTCTTCCTCAGTCTGCTTTGTAACCCCTCATCTTCCTCATCCCCATTTCAAAGGGCACAAAAACAACTGATCTCCGTGCCCTAAAATTGTTCTTGGTTTACTAGACAGATTTTAGTGGTTTAGTACGGGATCTCTTTCTGCTTAATGAGAGTCTCTGGTATGGATAATTTTGATCAGTCTAAAGTATTTTTAGCTAAATGTACTTTCCTGCTGAATATGAATGGGTGTTGAAGGACAAGCATAGATAATCTGGATTCTGCAATACTCTCCTGGAGTTACTTAAAGAAATATTTTGCTGGTTTTACTGTTTGCGGTGTTTAAAATGGAGGATAGTTATCGAGAGGTGCAGTTTTTAAGATGTTTACTTCCAACCCTTCCTGAAATGAAGAGCGTGTTATGGTTTACCCACTCTCTCTTGCTCTTTTTTTTGTTTGTTTGTATGTTTGTTTTTGGCTTTGGTTTAATTTTAGTTTGGTGTTTTTCCTTAAGCAGTTTGGAGAAAAGTAAAAACTGCTTGGGCGTCATTCGTTGTACTGAAGTATAACCCCATATCCTGATCTGTTGTGTGAAAGTTTGCCACGTGTTTCAAAGTTGACCTCCAAAAGCAATTGAAAGAATTCTGAGGATTTGAGGTGAACTGTAACCCCATTGTAGAAGGCAGCCACATTTGTCAGACATGACTTCCCCTTAGTGAAGACATGCTGAATGTCAGAAACCACTTCCTTGTTTTCTGCGAGCCTGACCAGTTTCCAGGAGGATCTTCTCAATGATCTCTATGGGCAGTGAGGTGACACCTGACTGACTTGTAAATTCCATGGGTCTTTGTTTTCCTTTTTAAAAATTGTGGTTATGTGTCCTTTTACCAGTCATTAGAACTTCCAAAACTTCTCAAGTATGATAGGTATTGACTTATCTCCTTCCTGTGTCAGTGCCTTCAGGATCTGTGGATGTACCTCACCAGGTCCTATGGGCTTGTAAACCTTCACGTTCACTTAGATGGTCTCAAACCAGATCGTCCTCTACAGCAGGTAGTTAGTTCGTTGTTCTTCTGGTCTCTGCTTTTGCCCCTGCAGCTCTGGTGAGGTGGTTGGAGAACTTGCTGCTGAAAACAAGAGACAGAACATGGTCTTCTCCATGTCCCAGGTAACTGTTCTCCCGTTTCCTTTGGAAGGACCCACATTTTCATAGTCTTCCTTTTATCACTCACGTGCTTTTAGAAAAAATAGAAATCACCTTCCTTCTTTAAGTAAAGAACCTTAAAGATCCTCAAGTTCATACCCTCCTTCTGTGGTCACTTCCAAAGATAGGGCATCCACAACTTCTCTGGGCAATTTGTTCCAGTCCCTCATGGTAAGAATTCCTTGTACTGGACATGGAACTCCTGGTGGGGTGTTACAGGGGCAGAGGGGAGGAGCAGAATCACCTCCCTTGGCTGCTGTTTTGATACAGACCAGGATACAGTTGGCTTTCTGGGCTGTGAGCACACCTTGTTCTCCAGCTTTTTAACCAGGAGAACTCTTAAGTCCTTCTTGACAGGGCTGCTCTCACTGAGTTTGTATCCCAGTCTGTGGTCATGCCTTGGATTGCCCTGACCCAAGTGCAGCACCTTGCATTTGGCCTTATTGAACTCTGAGGTTCTCGTAGACCTGCTTCTGAAGTTTGTCCAAGTCCCTCTGTATGGCAAAAAAGCCATCTTACGGAAGCTTTTCCTGTTGCCCTCGATAACCCTGGCCAGATTTAATTTTACCAGTGCTTTAGTTCTCCTAACCTAATCCCTGAATGCTCACTCTTTCACTATTTTTCTTAGGCTGTCTATCCTTGTTTTCACCCTCTGTAGGCTAAAGCCAGTGGTGAGTTGGAGCTGAAATACTTCACTGGAATGAGAAATACTTGCTCACTTAGTTGTGAGCAACCCCTGGAGTACAGTGATTGGAACGGCTGCTCTGGGTCAGACTGGCAGTCTGGCAATCCATCTGGCAAGCATTTTCTGGTAGCATTTGGGTTTTAATTAAGAAAGAGGGAGAACAGGATGGATACTAGTTTCCCCAAGTACTCTCTCCATAAAACCGAGTACTACAGCTTTTTGGTTAGAGGAACATACTGAGACTCAGTCTGATGTGATTGATATAATCTGCTTAATTATGGTTAAATAAGGTTTTATTAGGTTTTTTTACCTTGAGGGTGAGTTGTCACCAGTCATCTAAAGCACCTGTTACCACTTCTGCAAAACAACTAGAAAAGTGGTGATCTGAACTAGCTGAGGTCTTTGTGATGTTGCACCCTTAGGGGGAAGGGAGCACCCAAGATTTATAGATACTCATTGGTTGAAAGGAGCGAGAAGTCAGATGATCCACAAAAGCTTATGAAGTTTTATTAGTAAATTACACACTTGGCTTGGAAATTGGTATGTTAGTACTCTGGCCTTTTATATAAGCACATGGCACTGGACGTTGGATAAAGGGGTAGGGTGTAAGGGAAGAGAGTGAGATGAATTAAAGAGGGGGAGAAAGAAAGGGAAGGAGGAAGGAAAGAAAGAGATTACCGGTTCTGGCTGCAGCATCAGTTCAGCTGATGGCATGTCCTTGGGCCACTGCCTGGGCTTAGATCAAGGTACCTATTAATAGATAAGCTTTCCCTGCCCTGGAGATAAGTGTCACACTTCCTATGCAAATTATTTACCACTCACAGTCCAGTCTTCCAGGTCCTTGTGGAAATGGGTAAGAGCGCTTTGGGGCTTTGGTGGTCTTATTCTCCCCATACAGTCTGTGCCTGCTTCTTGACCTCATTTCTCTGTTTGTGCTGTACTGAATTGTGCTAATCTCCAGGAGGTAAATCAAAGACCTTTGTCCCAGAAAAGTGCTGTCCTACCTCAGTGTGGCCCCTTGTCCAGTCACATCTTGTTCTTTCTCACAGTGTTACTGCCAGCAGTCCTTGGCTGGTGCCACAGCCACCCTGCTATTGGTGTTTGAGACAAACACATTAGCCCCTTGTCTTCTAGACTTCTGGAGTTCTGGTGCATGAGCTTTGAGCTCCTCCAAACATCCCAGTTTATTTCCTTAAAGAGGTTGTTGTGCTTTCCTGCAAACTGGTGATAGGAGGTTTCTGCTATTGGAGACTCATCAGTGCTTACAGTTGCAGTTAGAGCACATTCTTAGCTGTAGAGGTTTAAGGTTATGTGACTCTATGTCACAGTTGCAAGTGACATGACAGAAACATCAGTTGCACTGAGTTCATTGCTTTTGTTTGATTTTGTAATTGAAGTCTCTTGTTCAGACACTTGTGTGGCTGCTAAATCTCTAAAGCAGCATGACCTGAAATATCCAGGTAGTGTGTATTCTTCCCCTCATGCACACACTTGCTCTATTACTACCTCTGGATGTTTGAGACTGGATGAGTTCTTCTGCTTGGGTTGGAAGTCTGCAAACAATTAAAATGGTAATGACTCCCTACCACTGGATTTTATTCTTTTAGGCATTTCAACAGAGGCAACGAAACAGGTGTCAGGAAATGATGCAAGAGTAATCCCTTTCTGTTTATTGTTTTTGTGGTGATTATGGGGCTAGCTATTTCTTTGATAATTTTTCTATTGTGAATGCTTTGCCTGCAGACTCTTGACCTTAGGTTTTTATCCTTCAGAGGCACAATCACCTGACTGTCTCTTTGTCAGATCCAGCTCTGCACTGTTGTTTTATCTGGATGAATTTGGCTTATCCTAGCAAAACTATTGCAGACCTCCATTCCTTCTGTTTGGGAGTTTGTGTGCAGTGCGTCTGAAATAGCTTTTGTAAAGATCACATAGTTTTGCAGTAGGAGCAAAGTGCTGTGGCAAAGGAAAGAAGCGTGCTGCCATGGCAATTTGACTGACTCTTCTAAGAGCCCAAGTTTCAGAATCTGGTTTGGTTGTTGATGTCTTTCTTGATCTTTTTAATTGTCCTGAGCGGTTCTTCTCTGTATTTCTGAGGCTGGCTAAGCTATTAGGATTTTTTTTTTCCAGTGGGGAACTTGAAAGGCTTGTGGCTTTACTTTTACCCCCTGCTAGTTGCATGTCTTGGATGTTCTTCTATTGAAAATAAATGTATAGATGTATGCAGTGTCATGCACTGGAGTTCATTTGGTATGAATGCAGAAGCTGACACCAGTGACTCCCAAATGAGGAATAGGACATGTGATATGCAAAAGTTGATTGTAATGTAATCCTACTGTGGCAGTCCTGACTTCTGTGGGAGTTCATTGTCCTGTTTCTTACCCCAAAACAAGGAACTTGCTTTTCTTCTGGAACAAGTTGATTTTAAATCTCTTTCAGGATCTATTTATTTATTTTATGGTGGCCTAATTCTGCTTTTATTGGAAAGAAATGAAATATAGTTTCATTTATAGGCAAATCCTTTGAATGAAGCTACTACCTGTGATCCCCACAGTTTAAGTTCTTTTCTAGACACTGAAAATTTGACAGATTATACTCTCCTTGGCTTAGCTTCTTATCTGCTCTACGTAACTTTGTGCTCAGTTAGATGATCTGTCTGACTACAGTGACATTTAATCCCTCTGAAGATATGTTTTACTTCTGCCTTTGTTGGAGGCAAAATTAATCCTTCCCATCAGTCCAGCCACTAATTTGGTGTGTGTTCAGTCAAAAACACTGGATCCTTTCATTTGTTTTTAATTGTTCTCTTCAGTGAAGCTAGCACCAGACATCTGTTATGCCTTATAAAAAGTGTTGCAACTTCTGAAAAAATTCCTGATGTTAAAAATGCAAAAATGTGCTCTTTCCATCTTTGGTTAATTTTTGATGTATTTTTTTTTCTTAGAATTCTTCAGAACCGTGTGCAAGAGAAATCTGTGTGGTACTTAATATTTTAATATAGTAACTACAAAGGAAGTAAAAATGAAACAGCTTTGTAGACAGAGTGCTTTAAAATAAAAACAGGATAAAATGCAATGTTTTGTACACAGAGGACTTACCTCTTTTAAAAGAATATATGCAGTTTTGCTGTCTTGGAAGTCATTCAAGTACTCTGAAATATTCAAGCTGTTGTTCACACACATGTACAGCTTTTCTTTAACAAAACCAAAACTGTGAAAGCCAAAAAAAAATCCAGTCCCATAAAACATTAGTTTTTTCTTATCTAGTAGTGATAGGGTTGACTAAAATTTGTCCGTTTGTCTCAAACAGAATGTTGACTTTGAAAGCTCAGGGAAGAAGCAGCAGGGAGAAGAAAGTTACACAGTGGTAAGTACATTATTTTTCTTTCCTCTGTACCAACTGCCTAATGTGTTAAAATAGAAATCTCTTATTTATTCATATTCTGTTATAATTGCCTTCAGAGCACTTGAATTTTATTCTGCATCATATCTCATGTTACTTTAAAGGCAGGTTTTTCTCAGCTCTGAGTATCTGTTGAAGACTCAAGTAAATTATATCTGTTTACATGTATTTGTGTGCATATATAGAAAGGGCAATATATGGAAAAGGAAAATAATTCTGTTTTAAAGCTCAGTGTCCATTATTAAGTGTTTTGGCTTGACAGCTTTAGAATACTGAGTTTTGTAATTCTTTTTGTCAGTTCATAGAAATGATAAGTATATGTTTTTTGAAAACTTGGACAAAAGGTACTTGAAAAAATGCTAAAAAGTTTTGTTGAGCCTCCTACTGTCCTTTTGGGTTTGCTGCTCTAAAGCCTAGACATACATCATGTCATATACTTTCTCTCTTACTGCTGTGTTAATGTTTTTTTTAGCTAGAGAGCATATATAAAAATGTAAAAACTGTTAACAAGACAAAGTTTGATTTGCGTTCAAAGCTGCATGAAAAAGCAACACATGTTCAGAATCAGCTTTTTTCTTTATTAAATGATGCCAGTGCAGATGGCACTAACTTGCTTTTGCCGTTATTTCGTAAGGGCTTGCAGAGTATTTTTCATAAATAAAAAGAGTACCCAATAGAATGTTTAGTCATCAGAAGGTCTATATGAATTCCTGTGGAGGAACTGTTACTGCCTAGTCCCCGTCATGCCCCAGGAAAAAAAACCCCAACAACATATGACAGCAGCTTCCATCTGCTCTGCTTTTATTAATAGTGCTGCTCAGATTGTGGAAATGCTAATAAATATTGACTCCTGAATGGTTTTAGTTTTGAGACTGTAAAATACTGTTCAAAGGATACAAAATCTTGTGCGTGTTTTATCTGGCATTTCTATAAACAGCATATGCTTAAGTAGAGAGAAGCATGTGCACATGCTTGTGTTTTCTAACCTTTTGTGTAGCCTGCAATGCTGTAGGCTTTGTGTGCTTTGGCATTCTCCACTGAGCTAATAATCTGTGCTGTTGCTGTTCTGCCTCAGCTGTGCTTGCTGCAAGGTTTGTTGCTTCCTATGGGCAAATGACAGGCAGTGTCTCTTGCCTTCCACTGTGCTCATTTATCTCTTTGACTGTGGTGGAATAACTAGAGGAAATGAGACAGTATCTCTTCCTTTCTGCTGGAATACATGTTGACTGTATGCTGTACAAAATATTTTCTCATACAGTAGCAATCCCACAAAAAACCCGAAGCATAAGCTGTTTATTATAGTGTTTTACCTCTGCCAGAAGCTTGCCATCTTTTCGTCTGGTTGCTCTGTGTATTTAATTTTCTTTGTATAGAAAGTCAGGAATTTGTTTCCATGGATCTTTTTCACAGTACCAGTGAAAGAAAATGAGGTTATTTGATGTAGAAATTAGTGTATTCAGAACGCTAAGCAGTTCTGAAGTAGCTTGGTTCCAGTTAGCTGTACCAAATAGCTGTGATTACTAGGTATATAGTAGCTGTGATTATTTCCACTGCATATTTAAAAAAAAAAAATTTGGCTAGTGGGGGATGGAGTGCACTTGAATATCCTGTTGGGATAAATGTTTCGTGTTTCTGGCTATGTACTAACTTCAAATTGAGAAAAATTAAATCTGAACTGTGTCAGTTCCATAATGTAAGGGAATTTTTAGCCATCTGAAAACATCAATATTGAAATACTGAAATATCAATGTCATGGCTTTTAAAGAAGCTTGGGTTATTGCATATTCCATGAAGATTTGTGGGACTCGTGCAGTTTCCTTCAGACTTCATTGTAAAAATCATTGCATTTATATGGTGCCTTTTTTTTTTTTAATCTAAGGAAGAGAAGTGGATGAGATTCAAATGCAATAGTTTTAAAAATCAATTTATTCCTCCCTCTTAAAGTTTTCTTAGTAACATGACAAATACACACCCAAAGAATATGCAATCAAGTGAAATATCAGAAATGAAGCTCAGATCTAATGCTAATCTCAGCAGTGTTGTTAATGGTGTCCAATTAGAAACCATTCTTTAGAGGAAGTGTTACACTGGCACTTACTTGGATAGATTTACTGTCCAGATGGAAGTTATTTTCTAGGGCTGTCTCAAAAAAAGAGCGAAAGAAAATGTGTTAGAACATACTTGCAGCTACCTGGGCTGCAGTTGTGTTACGACAGTGTGCATGTGTTGCTGTGTGTCGTTAAGTAGTGTTATTATGAAAAGTCAATATAAATATTAGAAGAGTAAAAAGTACAGTTGCTTGGTTATGTGACCATTTTAAAATTTAATTATTTCTTGTAAATTTAATCTGTAATTTTTCTCTCCCTGTTTTTGGAAGGATATTGCTATAAAAGATCTTGCCTTAAATTCACAGAATCACAGAAGAGTTACAGTTAGAAGGGACCCCTGGAGAGCAGCTCATCCAAGGCAGGGTCACCTAGAGCAGGTCTATCTCGGTTTTGAATGTGTCCAGAGAGGGAGACTCCGTGGCTTCCTTGGGCAGTCTGTTGTAGTGCTCTTGCCACCCTCTATGCAAAGAAGTTCTTCCTCATCTTAAGCTGAAATTTCTTTTGTTATAGTTTATGACCATTGCTCCTTGTCCAGTGTCTGGGCACCACTGAAAAGAGTCTGGCACCACCTTCTTGGCACCCACCTTTGAGATATTTATATGCACTGATGAGATCCCCTCTCAGCCTTCTCTTCTCTAGACTAAACAGGCCCAGCTCCCTCAGTCTCTCCTCGTAAGAGAGATGCTCCACACCCCTCATCATCTTTGTGACCCTTTGCTGGACACTCCAGGAGCTCCGTGTCCCTCTGGTACTGAGGACCAGAACTGGACACAGCACTCCAGGTGTGGCCTCACCTGGGCCCAGCAGAGGGGGAGGATCAGCTCCCTTGTTCTGCTGGCCACACTCTTCCCAGTGCAGCCCAGGATCCCGCTGGGCCTCCTGGCCACAAGGGCACACTGCTGGTTCATTGTCACCGTGAGACCCACCAAGACTCCCAGGTCCTTCTCTGCAGAGCTGCTCCTCAGTGGGGCAGCCCCAGCCTGTGCTGGCACTTGGGGTTGTTCCTCCCCAGGTGCAGGACCCTGCACTTGCCCTTGTTGAACCTCACTGGGGCTCTCTCTGTCCAACTCTCCAGCCTACCCAGGTCCAGCTGAAAGGCAGCAGAGCCTCCAGGTGTATCAGCCACTCCCCCAGTTTGTGTCATCAGCAAACCTGCTGAGCTACCTGGGATCCCTTCATCCAGGCCAGTGATAAACCAGCTGAGTGAGACTGGACCCAGTACTGATCCCTGGGGAGCAGCACTGTCTGCAGGCCTCCAGCTGGATTCTGCTGCCCTGATCCTGACCCTCTGAGCTCTGCCATTCAGCCAGTCCTTGGCCCACCCCACTGTTCGTTCATCTAAACCACGTTTCCTGTGCTTACCCATGAGGATGTTATGGGAGATGGTGTCCAAAGCTTTCCTGAAGTGGAGGCAGACAACAACCATTGCTCTCCGCTCATCTACCCATCCTGCCTGGCAACCACAGAAGGCTGTCAGATTGCTCAAGCATGATTTCCCCTAGGGCAATCCCTGCTGACTGCTCCTGGTGACCTTCTTTTCTTCTACAAGCTTGGTGATGACCTCCAGAATGTTCTGTTCCATCACCTTTCCAGGGATGGAGTGAGGCTGACTGGCCAGTAGTTTCCAGGGTCCTTCATGTTCTTTTTGAAGATGAGACTAACTTTATCCTTTGTCCCGTCATTGGGCACCTCTCCGTGGTTGTTCACGGATGATGGAGTGTGGCTTAGCAACATTATCTACCAGCTCCCTCAGCACCTGTGTGTACACCCCATCAAGGCCCATGGATTTATGAATGTTAACTCTATGTAGTTGAATCCTCAATGACCAGGGGAAAATCTTCCTTTCTCTAGCTTTCCTCTCGTTGCCCCAAGGTCTGAGATTCCTGAAGGCTGGCCTCAGTTAGCAGTGAAGGAAAGAAGGCATTCAATAAGTCTGCCTTCTCTCTGTCTTCCTTCACCAGCACAGCTATCTGATTCAGCAGTGACCCCACATTTTCCCTAGTATTCCTTTTGGTGACGGTGTACTTGTAGAAGCCTTGCTTGTTGTCCTTGCTATTCCTTTAGAGACTCAACTGGAAGTGCGTTATGGCCTTCCTTGTCACCTCCTTGCGTTCTGTGACAATGTTCCTGTCATCCTCCATGTGGCCTGTCCCTTTTTCCACATTCCATAAATTTTGTTCTTCTGTTTGAGATTTGTTAGAAACTGCCTGCTCATCCATAAAGGATTCCTGCTACCTTTGCTTAATTTCTTGTTCATGGGAATTCATGGGTCTTGAGCTTGGAGGAAATGAGCTTGAGCTTGAATATTGGCCAGCTCTTTTGGGCCCCCTTCTTTTCTATAGTCCTAACCCATGAGATTCTGCTAAGAAGGTCTTTGAAGAGGCTGAAGTTAGCTCTCTGGAAGTTTAGGGTTCTAGTACTGATTGCTGCTTTGTTTGCTCTACACTGTGTCATCCTGAGTTCCACCATCTCCTGGTTGCTGCAACCAAGGCTGCCTCCAGCCTTCACATTCTGAGTCCTTCCTGGCTTGTTTGTACAAGGTCCAATAACACACCTTTCCTTGTTGGCTCTTGTGCCACTTACATCAAAAAGTTACTGTCACTGATCTGCAGGAACTTCTTGGACTGTGTGCTGGGTCATGTTGTTTCTCTCCAAAAAATACCAGGGTGATAGAATTACAGATCTGTACTCCCATATATCTCTGACTTACTGATGTCTTGGTCTAGGCTTATAAGGATGTTGAGTATTACTGCATTTCAGTTAAAGGCTGCCCTTGAAATAGAGTATTTTATTACATAGGTTATTTGCCAGAGGTTTTTTTTTTTTTTTTTTCTTCTCAGTTTAAAAATAATACTTCTGTTCCTTTTTGACAGAGTAATTTCTGGTTTTGTCATTGTTAAACTTTTGCCATGGTAAGGCCAAGTGCTGCTGACTGCTTTATTGCAGAAAATAAATATAAGTAATTATTCTAAAGAGTTCTTTTGATTTGCTCAGGGTGGGTTTTACTTGTCAGAATTCACTCTTGAGGTTTGTTTTAGTGTAGGCAGTTTAGAAAACCTTTTGAGCTAGAAAATATGTTACAACACATACCTAGTTAGAGATTCTTCAGTTCCAGTAAAGCAGGAAAATGCTGCTGTTGAACAAAGAAAAAGTTACTGATACAGATAACACCATTGCAACTGCAACAAGTAAAGAGATTTTATAACATGGTTTGATGAGAAGCTTCACCTTGAAATTGTAAAGGATTTCTGATTGTTTTAAATCAAGCCAAAATAGAAATGGTAAATTGAAATCTGGTTAGAATTTATTTATAGAATGCAGGAAAGATATTTTAAGTAAATGTCTCCAGAATTCACACCTGACATTGCTTTTCTGAATTATCCTGACTAATTGAAATTCTCTTGGTGCCTTGGCCCTTAGAGAGAGATGGATGTTTTGGGGTGGGTTTTTTTTTGTTGTTTTAATATATAGAGGCACTGAGGACTTGCAAAGTAGTTAACCCCAAGTAAAACTTTAAACTTCATATTTTGTCAAATTAGGAGTAGAGAATGGCTGGGTTTGGTTACATTCTGGTATGCTGGATCAGTAAAAACCCCTAATTTCTGTGCTCTTTTCCCCTTAGTTTTCTCAAAAAAAAAAAAAAAATTAGCAAGCATCCTTAATGTTTTTTTCATATAACAATTGGCTATTCACTGTATTTACTAACATGTTCTTCCTCCTGTTGTTACCATTCACTATTGTTGTTTCAAGAGTAATGCCTTTTATTTCTTTTTCTCTGAATGCTGTCTGTGAGCAAGCACAGGGGTTTTTTTGGTGTTCCTTGCCTGCCTGAGGACACACAGCCATGGATGCAGTTGAGCATTGTTTTTATGCCATAACCAGGGAGCCTCGGACTATAGCCCCATAATAAAATGGTGTCTATTTTATTTCCAACCGCCTGTCCTTTTTCCAGAGCGCAGTACTTTGGTTCATTTGTTTGTACTGATCTGTTTGCCAGTCTCATTCTGTGAAATGTATGACATAACTAGTCCAGTTTGGGGATTTTTCTTTTTTCTCCAAGAGACACAAAGAAATTGCTTGGATGAGAGGGGAGGAAGAAGTGGAAATACCTTAAGTTGGCACTGTCACCGAATTAGGCTTCACCACCTCAACCAGAGAGTGCCAGTGGTACTTAAAAAGGGAAAGTTTCTTCACGGTTCAGGCTGTCTTTGCATGTTTCAGGTCCTTGTCAGTGGCCATCAGGTTTGAGCTATCCTTTCCTTTCCCCGAGATGACAAGAAAACGTACTGAAGAGAAAAACACACTTTCAAGTTAGGGTGTGCAAAATGGTGGTTGCAGTTTGTTATTTTAAAGAGGACTGGATTGATCTTAGGGGAAGTCTGTACCAAGCCTCAGTGCCACCCCTTACACACTTCCCCCTCCCCACCTGATGATTTCCTGATGAGTAAGAGGTGCCAAGTGCTTTGAGTTTAAAGAGTGAATAATTCTGTGTTCTGTTTACTGTAAAAACCTGGGATGTTATGTGTTCTTTCTAGAAGTACTGTGTTATTTATAATTTTCCAAAATTCATGAGAATTAGTGCTGTTTTCAACTTGAAGATGTTCATGTAAATTGTGCTGTTACTTTTTATCAATATAGCATCTCCGGTTGAGAAACCACACAGCCTGTGCTTTGGTGTCTTCTGTGGTGCTTGTTGCTGCATTAGGCAGAGAAAAACCCTTATGGGTTTTGTTGTAATTCTTTGTTTCAACATGAAAATGTTGGGACTTCTGTCAGTTGGCCGATTAAGCCTTTCTGTATTTGTCAGGCACCATGTTAGGTTGCATACTCCCCAACACAGTCTTTCCCTTTTCTGTGTTTACATGTGCTCAGCTCTGTAATTTTGCACTAGTTTGTAGACAGTGAGGTGGACTAAAAAGTACTTCACTGTGTATTTTGTGTGCCTAGTTTTTTATGCTTTTCTGTTTAAACATCTGATAGTTGGTTTCATTTTCAACTACTGCTGATGTAACATCCTTTTAGGAGGCCTGGGTGGGGGAAGCTTTCTTGACCATGGGCAATCCTATCCTGTTAGCATCAGACAGGAAATCTAAGGGACTAACATACAGTGAAAATTTTGCTGCTTTCAAAGCAAATTAACATAGACTGAGGACAAAATTACTGTGATCCTAAGCTGTACTTGAGGTTAAACTGAAAATGTTCCATGGAGTTCTGGCAGGTCTACAGATGTTGTGGGACTGCCAGGTACTTGGGTGATAGGAGTATGCAGGGAATCATCAGAGTTCAAGGGAAGAGTGATGTTCACTGTATAGTGCTAGTCTCTTCTGGATTAAAATTTAGTGTATATCCATATATATATTGCTGTTGATCTTGTTTTCTTTCATTGGTCTTCAAACCAATGTTCTTCTTTTCAGCTTACATGATTGTATTCCATTCAGTTTTACAATCTGTAGTTTGTGTTGGGTATAGGTGGCAAGGATTTAAGAGTTGGAGTATGATGTCCCACCTGTAAGGGGAAGAACCCAAGATTTGTAGATGCTTTTGAAAAGGAATAACTAAAATTAGAGGGTCCACAAAAGCTTATGAAGTTTTGTTAGTTAATCAAGCATGGCATGGAAGATGGCATGTTAGTCCTACGCCTCTGAATATAAGTAGGCACTGTGGATTTTGGATAAAGGGATGGGGTGAAAAGAAGGAGACAGAGAGACAAATTATTATAGAGAGAGAGCCATTAATAGAGAGCCATTAATATCGAGAGAGAGCTATTAATAAGAGAGAGAGCCAGTCCTGGCTCCTGAATGGGTCCAGCCAATAGGATCTGTAGGGTCCAGGGGCACCCATGCTTGGTTTTGGGTGCCTTTTTAGTAGATAAGCTTTCCCTGACCTGGAGAAAAGGTCTGGATTTTCTATGCAAGTTAGTCATCATGCACAGTCTGTTATTCCAGGTCCTTGGTGGAAATGGGTCAGAGAGCTTTGGGGCTTTGGTGGTCTTGTTCTCCCCATACAGTCCGTGCCTGCTTCTCGACCTCTTTTCTGTGTTTGTGCTGTACTGAAATGTGCTAATCTCCAGGAGGTAAATCAAAGACCTTTGTCCCAGAAAAGTGCTGTCCTACCTCAGTGTGGCCCCTTGTCCAGTCACATCTTGTTCTTTCTCACAGTGTTACTGCCAGCAGTCCTTGGCTGTTGTTACCTACAGTCCTTGGCTGGTGCCACAGCCACCCTGCTATTGGTGTTTGGGACAAACACATTAGCCCCTTGTCTTCTGGGATCCTATGGGGGGGTCTGCAGGTGTAACTTCACCACAGGCAGAAGCTGCCTGCAGCTGCCCCCATGCTGAATGGACCTAATTCCAGCTGTTTCCATGATGGACCCACTACTGGCCAAAGCTAAGTCACTCAGCAGTCTTGGTAACACCTCTGTGATAACAGGATTGAAGAAATTATTAAAAACAACTGTACAATAGCCAGGCAAGAAAAGTGAAAATATGTGAGACAACCCTGCAGACAGTAGGGTCAGTGAAGGAGGGGGAGAAGGTGCTCCAGGCACTAGAACAGAGATTCCCCTGCAGACCATTGTCCAAGGTGGAGCAAATACATACCTGCAGCCTGTGCAAAATGATGGTTTTTTTTTTTTCCTATTCATTCAAGAAGTGAAAAAACCACAAAACCCAAGACCTGTATAAAGGTCATAATTGGCTGTGAACACTGAACCTCACGTAAACGTGTGTCAAGGCTCTAATGGGTTAAGGGAGCAAGGGAGTTTTATTTGTGTTTCAGGTTTTCTCTTTTTTGTTTTCCTTCAAAGTCTTTATTATATCTGCCTCATAAAGAATTGGAGTTGTTAAGTGGTGGAGAAAAATAAGCCATCACAATGTTGTATGTCTTCAAGACAATTTTACATTGTTTGATTTTGTGCTTCAGTTGGTCTGATGTTGTGGTGTATTAGGAAATCAAGGTTTTTCTGCCTGCTGGAATTGCCTGTTTTATGGGCAGGAAAAAATCACTATCCTTTGTGTCCCTGTTTGCATTCTTTGTATTTACTCAAACTAAACATGGAGAAGTTCCTATTTGAGCAAAATAAGAAAAGCGCATGTGTGTGAAATCACGTTTTTCTGTCTTTGATAGTTCTAACAGTGGATTCTCTTCCGTGTTTTCTGATTCCTTTCATCCATTACAATTTTTTCTGCTTGGGCAGCTGATCATGGGATGGGTAGACAGAGACAGATAAGAAGTGTGCATGTCTGACTGCTGGTTTATAAAATATATATTGCAGAGGAGTAGCAGTGGGGAATGCTTCCTGCCATTATCCCGACGCACCCATTTCCTAGTATTGGTAGATCTCTGTTGTACAACATGAGTGTTAAACAGTTCTTCCTGTGTGTGTAGAAATAAAATTTGAACAAACATTAAACCATTTTGAATTAAATCACATTGCAGTTTCCTGCCTTCACTTAAATGAAGCTTTCTTGGTCCATTCTGGGTTTTGAAGAGTTACAATTAGATATATGCCCAGGTTGGTCAAACCAGTGCTTTGGGGGATGGTTGTTTATTTGATACTTAAATATGAGTTTTGACAATTTGGGCTTAAGATGTGGTTTGTGAGTTTAGATGCCTAAAGGGACATGGTAACTGAAGGAGATACGACCCCTCACTGTGATAACTGTACAGGCATTTCTTTACAAATCTGTTTATGGTGTTGTGGATGCATGTGATCTTTTACCAGATCTTTATTCTCCCAGGCGTTCTAAAAGCTCAAGATCTCTCTTACAAAATAAAGGAATATGTTAGGAAAACTAGATATATGTGGGTTTTGCATTGTTTGGCTTTATGAGTTTTGATGCTTCAGAAGCTGTGGAATCATGGGCAAGTAGGGCTCCATGTGAAAAGAGCAACCACTGAAAAAGAGGGAGCAAACAGTGTAATGAATCTGTTTTTTGAGGGATTTGAGTGACAGGTAGTATCTTTTTTTGTTATTCATATGAAACATGTAGTAAACTTCTTAGCATTCTGCTTTCAAAATTAGTTCAACTTATTGATTGCTGCCACTGGTGGGATATGGGTGTGTGTTTCCCTGCCAGACTTCTGGTAGTCAACTCACATGTACAATCTCTGCTTCCAAAGCTTGTTTCCATGGCATATATTCTTCTGTCCATACTGTTTAAAGAGACTGCTGTTGGTATTTCTTTCCAAAGTATTGTGTTTGTCCACAGCTTTGCCATTCTCTGAAGTACTAGCAAAATGAGACAGAATTTCTTCTTTGTCAAAGGCTTTTTGTTTTTAGATGTTGGCCAGGAAATTCAACTTGTGTTTTCATGTGGAGCATCAGAGGCTTGGAGAAGGCGTGGGTAACTTTGACCCAGTGAGCACATTAGCTTCCATAGCATCTTTGGCATGTGTCTGTGGGTGGCTGGAGGATGTCGTTCTTGAGCCCATTCCCGTGAAAGAGGCAGAAGGAGATTATGCTATCTATTTTGCTGACTTTCCCATTTTGTGGAAATCCCCAGTGTGAAACTTCCCATCTCAAAACTCTTTGTATTGCAATACAGTTAAAATTATTTTGACTTTTTTAGATCACTTTTTATTTAAATAATATGGCTGTGTTTTTATGGGAAATACTGTGTTCTGATAATCAATGTTGTAACCGAATTTTAGCAACATGGAAGCTTTGTGAGAAAATGAGGTTTTGACATCTCACTATTCTAATGAAGAGTTTTCTTCCATTTTTTTAATGGATGGATGTAGAATCTGACTGCTCACAGTAGAATGTGATAAATTCTACTTCTGGTTAATGAAAACACTAAAGTACAGCAGTCCCTTGATCTGTTGCCGTATGAATTATACATACTGTGAACTGTTTGGTAAGCTAAACTGCACATAGAGGAGAATCCCAGTGCATTACTTGTTTTTGTGTCTTAGTGAGAAAAAGGGTCTTGCTTGTGACTTTACAAAGTGCAGTGGGCATGGTATTTTATGTTCTCCCTGTATTAGTAACACACTGTCTGAAAGTTGAAGTGCAGTATGCTAAATGTGTCTGAAAGACTTCTTTGGCGCTTGGAAGAGAAAGTTTCCTGTCACTAGTCCAGAAGCTGAAATATAATTTCAACAGTTAAAAAAAAATGAGATAAAAAAGGCATATTTTCATTTGGAGTGTTGGCAGTTGGATTGAGAAAATAAATAGTGCTGTTTTGGAGAAGTATGTATTTTTAGGCCAATTTCCTGAGGAAATGAAGCTGACATGATCGTTCTGTTGGTCTGCATATGTTGGTCCTTCTTGAAAAATTGAGTCTGTCATCTAATTTCAGATGAACTTGAAACCTGAGGTGACATTCTGAAGATTTTGTGAAAATCCATTGCTAATTAGAGAAAGAGACCTAAACTTGTGCTGTTGCTGAGGAGAAAAGAGGCAGGAACATGGCTGGTGTCAGTGATTAGCTAGTTGGCACCATTTAGGTTTGCTTCCTTAGGCTGAGTAGGGATAATGTAGACATCAAGGAGAACAGAGGGAACTGTTGTAACAATGAGTTCAGAGGAAGAAAGGTACATTTCCGTAGCAAGGTGAAGATTCCTTGTTCCAGTGTGCACAGCAAGATCTGTAATGAAGTTGCAAGAAGAGGTCATGTTGTTATCTCTGCACTTGGGAACCTTTCAGTTTAAACTGCAGATAGAACAGTCGGTAGAAACTGGTTCTTTTTATTGTCTTCTATCATTAAATGAGGGATCTGAAATTAAGGTATGTGAATTTACATGTACCAAAAAAACCCCACCTCTTTTGATTTCCTATAGCTACATTTTAATTCTCTGTAGAGGGTGGATTTTATTGTGCTAAACAAAAGCATCCCACTGACTTTTGTAAAGGTGGGATAAACTGTGTTGTAAAGATACAACTGACAGTTCACAAATGCCAGTTTCTGATTCTGTGCAGTGTAGGACTGTGTTAGTTGGTGACAAGTAATAGGCTAAACTTTGGCTTCATTTTCTGGTGTCTGTAGGTGTGTTAACCCCATTTAATGTCATCAGAGTTCTGTTGGATTTAAAAGAAAATAAGTAAATGCTCCTCACTGTGTCACATGTGTATACAAATATATATGCAAGTACATATATATGCTACTTCTTTTCAGTATTTAGCAGCCGGTGGAAGTTTGAGAAACTGCATATGAGTATTTCTCATGAGGTTTTGTCTTGGTGTTTAAATTGACTGATTTCCCTTTCACAGTGCCTGAAAATGACAACAAAGCGGAATTTGTTTTTGCGGCTGGTGCCATGCCGCTGTCTGCGTGGAGAGGAGGAAACTGTGACTACACTTGATTATTCTCACTGCAGCCTGGAACAGGTGCCTAAGGAGATATTTACTTTTGAAAAGACCTTGGAAGAGCTGTATTTAGATGCTAATCAGATTGAAGAGCTTCCAAAGGTATGTTGGATGATTTTCCTTTTAGATATATTTATTAAGGCTTTACTTTACCAGCACTTTAGAACCTAATTGTGTCTAGCTTCAACTTTTGGGCCCTAGTTTGCCATGAAGCAGTCTCGGTTGACTGAAAGTTCATGCATTCCAACTGGACTGTTTTGTTGCATGAATTGGAATGAAATTCATCAAGCAACAGATGGGGGTCTAGAGAGTTACAAAGCAGAAAAGACTGGCTAATAAATATATTTCTGTGCACTGAGAAGTGGGTAGGCTACCACTTGCCTTGGTCTCGTCTACCATTTAATTATCCATGTGATTAGAAATTGCTTGAACATTTATCTTTTGTTCCTTTTTGGGTTTTGGGTTTTTTTTTTTCTTAACTGCAGGGCCATGTAATAGCATGCACTTGCGTCAATTTGTGCTTTTATATCAGAATAAGTCATACTTAAAGGCATATTTCTGAGAAACTAAAGATTTTTTCCAGCTTTTAAGTAATTTTGGTCATTATTTTTTGCTCCCTTTCAATTTTCAAAAGAAAACACTCCCACATATAAATTCAAATGTGGCAAAGAACACATGCAGAGAAGTTAGGGGTAGTGAAGATATAGCAAAAGTGATTTTTATTCATTTGACCAAAATTTTGATAATTAAACTTCCATAGAAGAACTTTAGGGGAAGGCCTGTAATATTTGAAATGATCCTAGCCAATGTGGAGCCAGAGTCTCAAGCTGTGCATTCCTTTTCTATTTTATTTAGTCTTCCAACTCTGGAAAAAGCCTTTGTTAATTAAGCCATTTCAATTATGAAGGGTGTGATACTTAATAGGCCCTCTCCAGTTTTCTGAGACCCTGTTAGGACATACCCACTCTCACCTTTCCTCTTTGCCCCAGTAGTGTTTTATGATCTGGCCTTTGTACGCCCCAACACAACTGTTTTGGGGCTGCTTGTCAGCCTTATCACTGAAATGACCCATCAGTGTGGCTGCTGGATTTTTCTAATTGCTCTGAGTCTTTCAGAATTCCAGCTTATTTCAAAACTCAGCTCTCACAGCATAGCACCTTCAGCTGACTTGTTGAGGGCACAGTATGAACAAACTGGGGAGGAGAGAAAGGTCGTGGTAGAGAAGGAATTGGCTCTACATGAAATGTTGGTGCATAGTCTCAGCTTCAAAACTGACTGGGAATTTGAAATTATTTTTCTCCTTCATCCCATATGCTAAATCACATTTGAAAAAGTACCCTGTTCACTCCAAGTGCCCCAATGTGTATTTGAGCTGAAAAGCTCAAACTGTAACAGTTTTACTTCTCTCTCACTCTGATATTTGGAAAAAATCAGAATTCTGTGGTAAAATAGTCTTTATGTGGCTTTCTGCATTTACTACTCGTAATTATGAAATGTAAACACTAAAAAAGAACAACAAAAGGAACAACTACAAAGTCAACATCATCCTCCCTTCCCCCTCCATTTTCCTTTAGGCATCTTGCAATTCCTTGTGCTGCATGTGCCTTGACCTGAGTTATCAGAGAAATTTTTAATGATTCCAGAATTTAGATCATTGCTTTCCAGAGAAAGAGTTTAAGTATATATTCTTGAAATTAGAAAATGGCTCCAAAACACCCGAGCTCATCAAAGTATGCTAAGCAACTTCTAACTCTTCAAAGCCATAATGGTAAATGAGTTCTAACACATAAATTTCTGAAGAATTGGTAACAGTAGTAGACAAGTTAAAGTTCATTCCTTTAACATGTCTGTCTTGCTAATTCATGTCTGCTTTTGTTCTGGGGTGGTAGGTGCAAATTTTACAGGAATGGGGCCTTTTCAGTCTCTGGTTCAAATAATGGCCTTGTAGCTGAGACACAAAAAATTTTTGGTCAAACTAAGCCCGTTGGTATAAATGATTGGGATCATTTTTGTCAGTGAGCACTTCCTGGTGTTTTATGATCTTTTCTCAGAATTCCAAAAGAGAAAATCACTAAGTCAACCTGTTTATGAATGATCTTATCCAAAGTTGTCATGAAAGGAATACTTAGTAAAAATTGTTCAGATGAATCTTTTCAACTGCTTTCTTTGAGACATTTATTTTATACTATGTGTAAGTTTCCTGCATATCTTTTGAGGTTTTCTTCTTCCATTGCATTATGATTATTTGCCCTACTTTGTCAATTTGTAAAGTTTTTCAGGAAGAATCTCTAGGTACCCTGCATTTAAGAGAAGATCTGGCTCTGGGCTAGATCTTTGGTAAAGATGGTAATGCATGTATACAGAAGAGATTAGACAGTTTTGTGTACCCCTAGCTTGAACTTTGACTAGTTTCAATTTTTCCACTAGTCAATTTTTTTCAAAAATTTTTTTGATTTTTTTCATACTTAAGGTAGGAAGCATGAACAGGAAAATATTGGAAGACATAACAAAATGAGATTTGTACTTTTCTTAGAAGAGGTGAATAGCTACTGAAATCCTGTATTCCAGAATGATTTCACTTTAAAAGATGTGTCTGTAATTTTTTCTTCTCTTTCTTGAGTAAACTCTACTTACCTCTGGGGTGTCACACGGCATGTCTATTACAGAAAATGTTTTGTGATGTTTGCGGGTCTGTGTGTAACTACAGGTCACAGTTTCTGAGATCCTGGAAGGAATTTGTAGGAAGTATTAAGCATAGCTGCTGCCTTGTGACCATCTACAGTTTTTTGCTTTCTTAAGCACTGTAATATGAGTCAATTTTCAATGAAACTAGTTAAAAAATTTTGGTAGTCAAAAACTTTAAAAAACCTGGTCTTCAGGCCGTGAGGTCAGAAGTTTAAAGGGCTTAAAAGCAAAAGCTACAAAGAGAAAACTGAGAGAAAATCACATTCACTTTCTTCTTTGTTTCAATAGCAACTTTTTAACTGTCAGTCTCTACACAAGCTGAGTTTGCCAGACAATGATCTAACCACATTGCCAGCATCCATTGCAAATCTCATTAATCTCAGGGAACTGGATGTCAGCAAGAATGGTAAGTCACTTTGCTTATTCTATTGAGGTAACTAGAAGGCAAATCACCATTGACTTTGCAAAGACGCTAGAAACTATAATTTCTGGAAGCTACACAGCTAGTAATTTTAAAATTACTCTTCTAAATCCCTGCTTACAATAAAAAGATGCTCTTTTATGATCTGGTTGTGATATCTAATTGTATCTCTTACATTGTTTGGTTTGTAGACAATGCTGTCTGGCATTTTGTGTTCTCTCAAAATACCTAAGCTCAAACATTAATTTTAGTAACTTTTGTCATCTGTCACTATACTAAAGAGAGTTTGCAAAAGACTTATAAAATTTGCTGGATTTTATTGGTATGATTTATTTCATATGAAAATTTGTTTTGGTTTATTTTAATAAGCTGTTGGAATATTGTAGTATAGTAGGACTTGGCTGAGCTGTCCTGGTCTGGGGATGGTAACTTTTGTTGCATGGGGAAGTGTATTCAGGTGTCTGTAGTCATGACTTGGTTTACTTGTCTGACTTGTTAAAAATCTACCTTTCTGTGTGAGTCAGGCTTTTATAAGTTATGAAATGTTCTCAGCCAAGTATTTTTTACATGGGGTTTTACTGATGGTGCTGCTTTGGTAAGCTGGTAGATGTGTGCAACTGTGAGGAAACTGAAATAACATTGTCATCGAACTTAGTTGTGTGACTTATTTGAGAGAGAAGTTAAATCATGCTAATTGAGGAGAACAGAACAGCTTTGTCTTACTGATTTCAAGTAAGAGGATACCTCATTGAAATAATACTTGAAAATAAGAATTACATAAATATTTCAAAGATTGTAATTCAATTTATTTTTTTACTTGGGCTGCTAACTAATTATGACTCCACAAAGAGAAGTAAGTTCTGCTTTACTAAGAAAGCGTTCCAGTTGCTGAGATGTTGGTATTTTCCTTGGTTCTTTGTTGTAGCCCAGTCCGTACTTAAACTGTTACTCTATTATCTCTTCTTAATGAACACATCATTTAGTGTGATAAATTGACCTGGTTGTTACTGATCTGCTCCTGGTACAAGTGGATTGATAGTCTTTCTTAAAGAATGCTGGCCTTAAACTGTCACAGTAACACACAAGAGAGAAAGAATCATCTTTTTGTCTTGGACTGAACTGTTGAAAGTATTAACTGTTTGCAACACAAATTCTCAGTGCAGAAGACTTAAAAGCAGCAAAAGGGGATTTGAGTGCTGCTGTTGGCAAATTCCATAGCTCATGCACATAAATAGGCAGCTGAAACCAGGGAGCTACTTGTCTGTCTAAAATGTCATGGCCCTGAACTAAGCCTACAGAGTTCAGTGCTGAAAGAGCACTTGTTCCTCTGAGGCATATGATAGGCTATCCCAGTAAACTATGAATCTCTGTTTTCTAGAGGTTGGGGATTTTTTTTAACACCCTTCAGAGAAATGGCAGGGGGTACAAGCTTATTTAAACTATTATCAAGTGCCTGGTGTCAGACTTATCACAATTTGGATAGCTTCTCTGACTAGTGTTGCACATTAAAAAATAGTTCTGAGGTCACAAGCTTGTTTACTGGGGACATCTTGTCTTCCAGTAGTTCTGAAACCTCTGTAAAAGTAAAAAACACTTTTTTTTTTCCCCCCCCCGCTTGTTCCTGCTGGGTGAAGTAAGAAATGCTGCTCTTTATTCTGTAATTAATTCATTATTATTTGAGACCTTGTTTGTTGGTGTAAGTGCTTTCCCCTTCTCTTTAGCTCTCCACTGTTGCAGCCATGGAAAATTTTTCTCTTGACAACTGCAAGCATACTCTTCTCTCTTGTGTCTGTTTTTCTCTTTGTAAGAACTTACTGCTCATTTTCTCATTGTTCTGATGGGTGTCTATAATAGAGCCAAATAGGAGGTATTTCACTACTTTTCCAAGAGTAGCAAAATTAATCAAAATCTGCAATTTTTATTTTTTCTGTTATGTCTCAGAAGAATAGAATGTGGAAGCTGTGAACTTCTGTGGAAAGAATTGCTTTCCTTTAGTTTATAAAAAAAACATAACTAGTGGAGATTAGTCCTCAAAAGTGCAGGATGATGAGAGATACCGAATTCTAAAATAATTCAGTGGTTTTCAAATTCCCATGGTTGTGGCAAGTGAATGGTGGTAGTTTCTCTCTTGAGGTATTGATATACGTTAAGTATTTCCTTGTCAGATGGATTGAGCTAAATCGTGAAGTGCAGATGCCTTGACATCAAATATGCATTTATTTTTAAAGGTTGTATTTTTAGAAGGATAGTTAGACCTTCATTTTCAAATACCAGTATACATGAAATATGATAGGACATTCACATAAAATATTTGAGCTGTTTTTGGCATAGGCATAATTTAAATGTATTGACTGAAGTATTTAATTTTCCAAAGAGATGACAGAAAAATGAAAAACTAAGCTTCAAATTTAAAATGTTTCCAAATTACCTAATGAACTGCAGTCTGGCTTACAGAGTGAGACCAGTTATGTGGGAGACCATTCAGTTGTCCAAGTATATGCATATATATGTGTGTGCTTAATATTTGATGATTAGATGAAAGACGAAAATCACAGAAATTTTTCAAGGTTGCAGATTTGTTACCTGAAAGGTGTTAGTCCAAGAAAGCAATCTTTATGGTGCTTTAACAGCATGTAAAAAAATCTTGCCCTTTTAATTTCTGGCTTAAATGTTTGGTTTCGTATCCACACACTAAAACTCTGTAACAGAGACACAGCAGATGTGCAAATGCTGATACTGAAGAGTATTTAATAACATTTTATCAGAACAAGGAGTCCTTTCATCTAGCATCCTGTCTCCCAACAGTGACTAAAAATAGAACCTTAGTGAAAATTTAGTAAAATACAGGAAGCCAGGAGACATGCATGTTTCCCTGTATGCTCCCAGTGTGCAGCACCTTCTCTTATTGGGGCTCCTCGAGCCAGACAGGATGTTGGTTTTTTCTTTATTTACAAATCTTCATTTGACTACTTCTCTGTCAGTTTATCTACTGTTTGAAGTGATGTATGTTTGGAGACATGTGCTGAGATAGAGCACAGGCCTGTAGTGGTTGTGAGTTGAGCAGCATACAGAAGTCTTTGTGTAAGTGGTCTGGAATATATTATCTGTGGCTGCTGAAGTGGTCACGGCGCGAGTGTAGCCTAAAAATACCAAGTTGCTGTTATTTGTGCAGCAAGCATGGACTCTAGAGTTAGTCTCAACTCTGCTTTTATTGTAGGTGGTAGGTAATAAAATCTGTAGCTTTTCAGTAGTGAGCCCATCCACTGTCCTTTTATGGCATCTTAACTTGATTCCCAAGGCTACTGTGAACCCTTAATATCAGAAGTATTTTGTTGCTTCTTCCCAGATACATCTCAGCTTTGAAAATTTTAGCTGAAGCCTTGTGCTATCCTAGTCACAAAGACGAAATGATACTTGAACAAATGGTTCAATAAATAAACCGCATTCCTATACCAGAAATTACATCCTGCACTATACAAAGCATTGAGAGATGCCTTTTCTCCCACCCCTGTAACGTGATGGGTTACATCTTAAAGAGAAGTTGCACCACACAGAATGTGAGACCAGTGTAGAAAAATTAATTTTAATAAATATTTATGAGGCTAAAGGAAATCAAAACATTTTTAATCCTGTATGGCCAATTTATTTATGTATTGACAGCTGTACAGGAAAAAAACCCCACCCTCCAAAAAAACCCTATAACACCGGTCTTCACCCCTAAATCAGTATCTTTGGGGCTTAAACTTTAGGGAATAATCATTTCCTTGTGAGTCTTGGCATGCCAGCCTTAGCATGCATCTAGGGCAACGTGGAAGGTTGTCAAGGAAATATTTTTGCCTCTTCTTTGAAGAAGGAGGAAGCATTTATGTGCAGTGTCTGATGGCGTATCTAAATGTACCAAAGAGTTAGCTTTACAGATTACTAGAATCAAGTGTTTTGAAAGGCTGAAACAGAATGAGGTGACTGCCAGGAAAATCAGGCTTTCCTGGAAGCTTGGGAAGTGCGCTTGAAATTGCTTGTGTCTGTGGGGTTAGTCTGGTGGGAAACAGTGAGATGATCTACTTTTCCCTATGTGCAGGTGATGAAAGAAAAACATTGAATTTTTAAGTTCCATATTATTCAGGCCTTTGGAGGATTAAATAGCAAGATGAGAAAATTACTAGCAAGACCAAGAGTAACCTGGGACCACGGAAATAACAGCACCTTCAGTAGTCTCTTAGATATTTCTTTCACAGTGGTGTTACAGCAGATTTACTCATGTCAGTTTGTTAATCTGTATTGCAAAGAATCTTCATGGAAAAACAGACAAACTAAACCTGAGAAAACGCTCCCCTCCCCCTGCTTCCAGGCATATCTGCTTATAAAGTTATTCCAGTAAAGAATTTTGTTAACAAATGTAATTTAAATCAAATATGTTTTCTTCAGTGTTCTAAAATAGTCTGTTGATTTGGCAAACTATCTTTAATATGCTCTGTGCCAGAAGTTGTGGCATTGGAGAATGAGAATTCAAGAAACTATCCAGTTTTATGTTGCCCATCTGGTATGTTTAGTAATATGGCTTTTCCAAGGAATTGAGAATTGTTCATAGTAATAGAGGGAGACAGATCCAAGTTTCATTTTGTGCGGGAAGAGGTAAGACAGGAAGATCGTGAATACAAAATAACTTGCTGTAAATTTGCTGCTTCTCTGCTTTTACTGACAGAGGCGGACAGGAGCAGGGTTTTTAAATCATCTGTGATAGCGAAATAGAACATAATTGATTTGCTGCAAAGTTCTGAGTCTGTATCTCTGTGATAGTGTATCACTGTATAGAGGTTAAAAATGTGCACTAGATGTAGGTAGCCCTTCTATTTAAAGTCTTTTTTCAAGTATTTGTAGTACTTGTTCTTAAATACATTTTCTTGTTGGTGATAGTGAAAAGACTGTCTATTCACAATAAAATGATCTGTGTGTAAGAGAGGATGCAAATGGAATAAAATTTCAGTGTAGATGAGGCTTTGAATGTGAAATTCGAGTGTATGTATCTGAAATAAATCTATTAAAAATGTCTTCCTGGACTCAAAAGACACGTTTGTAACACAAGAAAAGGTATTGTAAAAGTAATTATGGGGTTTGTAGATGTGGATTTACATGTAAAGACAACATAGAATAAGATCATAGAATAGAATGATTCGTGTTGGAAGGGACTTCAAAGACCATCTCATTTCAGCTCCCTTGACAGAAGCAGGGATGTTTTTCACTAGACCAGGTTGCTCAGGAGTCCCATCCAACCCAACCTTGGATACTTCTGGGGAGGAAGCATCCACAGCTTCTCTGGGCAGCCAGTTTTCATCACCCTCTTACAGTAAAGACATTTCTTCCTAGTATCAAATGTTAACATAGCCCCATCCACCTCATGTCCTATCACTACTTGCTCTTGTGAAAGGTCCCTCTCCACCTTTCTTGTGTGGCCCTTCAGGAACTGGAATGCTGTAATTAGGTCACCCTGAAGATGATTATACAAATTTAGTAGAATTCTCTTCTTCTGGATCTTTACTGCCAATCCTAAAGTCTTGTCCTTCTAGCTCCAGTACATAATGTCTATTTTTAGGGGCAGATTGGTAGCACAGGGAACATTCTTGTTCCTGCTCGGAGCTGAGAAAAGAGTCTGTTCTCCCTTGCCTTGTGAATTAGCTGATCCTATTTGCTTGGGTTGGATGTTAACTTCAGCTCCCAAGGATTTAAGGGAGGGTTATCACCCTGCCTGTGTGAGAGCTTATTAATCTTAGCATCCATGGCCTGCTCAGATTCCCAGATGGTACACTGCCTAGTGAGCATTTTACACAAGGAATCTTGTCTATCAGGGCACACTTGCACCCATGGCATTTAACTCTGCTTTTGGGTTCTAGTGGGGCTCCCAGATTCTGGCATTCCCTGCAGCTGAGGGTTTGGGTGGCTCGCTGAGACTTCAGGAGGTCTGTTCAGGTGTAGGCATCTCCCTAAGGAGGCTGTGGCTTCTCTGTTTGGGTTTCGTGCTCAGCCCAGCAGTTGCAATGGGTAGACACCGGTTCTATTGCCAGAAGAGTTTGCTGCATGATGACCACTTAGGACAGCATACAAATGGTCTGTACACCTCGTAGGAGGAGGAGGGGTTTGGCTACAGAGAGCGGATGCCAGCCAGTCCCGGATGGTGACATAAGCTGGCAGCTACTGGCCAGTGAGCTGGGTGGTAGCCAAATCACAGCCATCAGGTTTGAATGTGGAGTCTTTCAAATAGCCTGTATAAAGAGCTGTGCACACCAATAAAAGCTCTCTGCTGCAGGAACCTCAGAATGTTGTGTCGTGTCTCCATCTCCCCCACAACCACGCAGTAGGAGTGGCTCCTCTTCTGCGCCCTTCCTCATGAATTGTCATGCAGACCCCTGTGCCACTCACTCCCTTCTAGAGCCACACATCCTGTTGCTCAGCTCCTCGTCACTTGCACTCACTGGACCCATTTAAGTCTCCCATGATTGCTAGCCCCTGGCTATTCCTGTCTCCACTGCAGGAAGGCTCTCTCTCACTTGCAAGAACTGCTGGGACTTGGCTGTTTCCTGGCAGTTCGGATAGGTGTCTCAGCTGTTACTCAGTTTCCCCTGACTCCAGGAATGCCCTGCCCAGCTCAAATGTAGTGCTTAGTCCAGCCAGAACTTATGTAGCCGTGGGTGGTGTCACCACTGTCACTATGCACCTTTGGTTTTTATGCACCAAAGGAGAAGCTTATATCTTTATTTCTGTAACAGGGTGTGCTTTGAGTGACAGTTGTCACTAATACAGCAAAAAGTGACTGGACACACAGCATTGATTTTGCAGTCCAGGGTAGCAGGCGACAGGGCAGGGAAAAGCAAAGCAGCTTCCAGTGGTTATGTTTTGTGCTTCTCTGGGTACTTGACAGAATTCCATCTATGAATTAGACATGATTGAAAACCATGTAACCTTGGAAATTGTCCAAAACAACGTTATGGCCACAACTGTTGTCGACAACTCTCCTAGTGTTCCACATTTCACAATTTTACCATGCCTTGGCATGTTTTGGTTTATGTAAATTAGTGTGTCAGGCATGTCTTCAAGAAGCCTGGCTTAATTACTCAAGAATTACTGCCTATCCTTTTTTTTTTTCCACAGAACAGGTATTAAGAAACCTGTCTTGCTACTCATATTCCTTCTCATTTACATTATGTAAGAGACGTGGCTAGAACAGGCCTAGAGAGACTTTACTTTAAAAATTGAAGATCTTGCAAATGGTTTGAGGAGGAATGCTTGGAAGACTCTTACATGTTTGCTGCACTGTCTTAGCTGTGCTAGTACATGTGTGTAAAAGTCGTAACAAACCAAACCCACAAACCCCAAAACTGTAATTGGAAAGGTGTTACTGCTGTCTTACAGATGAGCCTTGTGTCTCATGTAAACCTGAGATGCTGGTGGGTCTGAAACCGGCTGCAGCAAGGAAAAAATACGGGAAGGAGAATGAGAGTAAGGGTGGGTGGGTCAGTACGGTGCATTGAATTATTTGGGTTCTAATACACTGCTTACTCTGAATGATGAAAAATGCTGGTTTTAGTTCAGAAGGTATGTGGCAATCCCACATTAAAGCACAGTACATAAAAAAAGATCTTTCATATTCTTTGGGAGATTTGTGGCATATATCGTTAAAAATATTTTGCTGTGTTAAATCCATATGGGCTTGGAGGATAGTTGTAGCAGAGGCCTGGGGGAAAGAACAAGTAACAAGTTACAGCTTCTCTTTTTGTGGTGGAGTTGCTTGCCCAGAAGTTAGACCCTGGATAAACAGACTTGCTGAGGGAAGAAAGTAGGTAATTTGTATTCATGCAATCTGAACCTGTATGTTTGCCTCTGTGTTCTCTGTACTTGAAAGGGTGCAGGGTGGAGTAGGTGCACAGCAGGCTGTAGTTTCATATATTTTTCTTTTTAGTGTGCCTGTTGTTTGGAGAGAATTTTTCCCCCTCATATTGGCTACAAATTAAGAGGTCTAGCTCCAGACTCTTTTGTGAACATCACCTATATGGCTTCTAGAGGTCTCACATGTGTTTGTGATTTTCTTGCTCTGTGCATTTTAGGGATTGAACCAATAATTTCTCTTTGCTCCTATTTAAGCTTATTTAAAATTTTTCTGTGTAAGAAGAGGTGTAACTCTCTACAAATAGTACAGCAAATCAGTAGGGACTGCCATTTATGTATAGCAGTGGTGGTTTCTATAACTGATGTCTGGACATGCTAGTTTTAGTTTTCTGAATTAAGGTATGTCCACAGCATGAGCTGCAGAGCAAGCCTCCATCTGCGTTAGGGCTGAAGCAGGAGCACACAGGACTCTTATCACTGCAGTAAAGGATTCTGCCAACAGTGGATCTGATTTGCACAGTTTTCTATAGCTGTGGAATTGCCAGTATTTGAGTGAAAAAATCTTATCTGATGGAGACAAAAAATTGTCTGTTTTTTCTCCTGCTCTGCAAGTTTCACTGACCCTAGTGATTGAAGAGGATTATGCTGTGTAAGGGAGGAGATGAGTGTTACTCCAGATGGTGAGGGGGACCCCAATTATACTTACAGACCTTAATCCAGGCAGAAGGACATTTGTGCACACTTGCTGTGACAGGCTATGCAAAAAACAAAGACACAAACAAACAAAAATTTGCTCTCCATGGAGTTAGAAATCAGTTGAAGTTCTGTATTTCAGTCATGTTATGTGACCAAGAACTGAGGTTGATTGCCTCCAGATTTGTGTCCGTTGACCCGAAATTCCTGTATGACCTTTTTGGTATGTCCTTTGGACAGGTGCCACAGCTGGTCTTGGATTGTGATTGAATACCACAAAGTTAGATGGTGAGGTTTTGCCAAGTAGAATTCTGAATGATGAATGCTTTCTGCTTTTGGCTTAATCCAGACAAGAATTTTAAATTCTTCTTCCTTACCTTACTGCCAGATTTTCTTAAACATTCTTTCAGGTTTTTTTTTTGTTTGATTTGTTTGTTGTGTTTGTTTTAACTTTTGTTTGGTCTTTTTGTGTGTTGTTTTGGGGTTTATTTTTGTGTTTTGATTTGGGGGTTTTGGTAGGGTTTTTTTGTGTGTGTATTTATTTGGGGCTGGGTGTGGTTTCTTTTATTTTTTGCTTTTTTTTGTTTGGTTGGTTGTTTTTGTTTTGTTTGGGGGGTGGGGTTTTGTTGTTGTTGAGGGGATTGGTGTTGTTTTTGATAGAAACTGGCCTGTGAGTTTAAAAGTGCTTGAAATCTGGAAGGTCAGAGAGGAAAGAACAGACAAGTAAATGCTAAAAGCTATTACATAAATTTAACTTCTCTGGTAAACTACACTACAAAAAGAACTTTGCTCCCAATTCAGTTTGGATGTGGTGGTTAAAGATGATCAGGAAATTCTGTTTTTTCCTGCTGTGCTCTGCAAATGTTAATGCCCACAGGCACGATGGTTTGTATTTTTCGTGGAAAACAATGTGATCTAGAAACCAACTGAGCACTGAAATTGGGCATAGTGATTACCAACAAGTTACCTTGTAAAGTACAAAATGAATGTGTGGAATAAGGCTGCAACAGATGAGGCGATCTGTTGCACTGTCTTCTATAATCCTTGAGTATCAGTGTACAGAGAAAGCAGTAAAAATCTGAAAAGAAAACCAGGATTTAGAAAGGAACATGGATCTCAATTTTCAGTACTCTCTAATGAGAGGCTCATGGAAGGATTGAGTTGACTATCAAATTGACTAGTTAGCACAGTGTTAAAAATGAAGAAATATGTGGTCACAGAATCCCTTGAGATTTGCTGAGCTTCTTTAATGGAGAAGAAGATTCAAAATATTAAGGATAGATGAAAGGCAGAAAAGCAACAATTCCTCTTACAAAGCCCTCTTCACAGCTCCGTTTTCCTTCTCTCGTATCTTTTTCTCATGTCTCTCTGCCTTCTTATTTATTCTTTTTTCTACTTGCTTTTTGAATTTTTCTTGGTGGGAGAAATGAAAGAATACTAATTCAACAATAACTGCATGTTTCTAGCATGCAGAAGAAGTATAGCTGAGGAAAAGGGAGTGGGCAGAACATTGTTATGTAGCCAGTTAGTAAATGCAACTTCCTATCAAGTGGTAGAGAGTAGCAGTCTCCTGATTTTTTTTCCTAGCTTCTGAATGTATGTTACAAATATTAGCTATATTTCATTCTGTCATTCTCAATATGGTGCTCTTTTGAATGATGGCCACTTGTCTGTATTGAAGTACTGAGTGAGGTTGGTTAAGATGGTATGTGCCATAATGATTGTGGCTTGAAGGGGAAGCAAAATTAGGTTCCCAGGTTCCCTCATTGTTAGGTTTCTCATATCAGTTGAATTTCTGTTATTAATTTGTTGTCAAAACTGTTGCTGCCTCTTGCCCAAGGCATAGTCAAACAGGGGACTACTGTAGTGTCCTCTGATTATATATAAAAGCATGCTGATTTAACATGTCTGTATTTGGATAGCTAATATTTTATTTGGCTGTTCTTTTGAGAGTAAGCTTACATTGACATTGTCCCCTCTTGTAGATGTGCTGTTTGTTTTGATTTTTAGGTAGTTATCACAAATTTAAGCTTTCTGTGCTTCCATGAGTTCATGACACAGACAGTGGAAACTTATGTTAATATTACAAACATAAGGTTTAGTGTGCTGGAGTAGAGCAATCTTTCATCCAAGGACCCAGCCAAGGCCAGTAGTGAGACCATCTCTCAGAAAAACTGGGCTTGGAGAATCTCTCAGCATGATTCAAACAGCAAAACAAAGGGTACAGAGTGAGTCTTGAGACACAGCTCAGCCTCCAAGGAAGAGCTTAGCAGTAGTTTACTCTGATTAATGTGAATGCTTATTTTAAGAAGGTAAATTTGTATCCTCAGCAATAAAGAGATCTTGATTTATTTTTCAGACACCAGAAGGTCACTTCATACAAATCATGTGTAACTTCATTTCTACAGGCTCAGGGTATTGTGTCATGTTAGGTGCTTTCCATGTATGGATATTCTTTTTGTTGAAAGAGGTTTATTGCTACAACTGGAATTAAGATCATGTATATTTTAAGTTTCTTGGGAGTGTTTTTCTCATTGTACTAAGAATATATGACAGCAGTAGATAAGGTAAAGTTCTAGTCTGTCACTGGTAGTTTTCTAATCTTTCTTGGACTTGAAAATAACATTACTGCTTTACAGAAATGAAACTTTATAACATTATAAATACTACCTTTTTAGTTTTGATTTTGTACTGAGTAATGAAATGAATTAAATTAGTATCCCATTGCCATCTTCTGCTTTGACTCCACTCAGACCTAGTAAACTTTGCATGGCTGAACTCACACATGTGAGCATGCTCACGCACACACATATATAAAGCGATATATTTATTTACACCTGTGCATATGCATGAATATGCATTTTACTAAGCCAGAAGTGTCAGAAATGTTGACTTGTATTACCACTGATGGTCCATTTTTCCTGGTCCCTTCTGCTTCTGAGTTTAGCAAGTTATTTCCCAAAAATGATGATAGATGTATTTAAACACTTGGATTAAATGAATGTCATGTTTTTGTCTTGCCTTTCATCAGTAGCAGAGTACAGTACCCACTATGAATCAAAAGTAATGCTTTCAACAGTAGTAAGAAATGGTGTCACTGCTTTAGTGGAATTTATAGAAAAGGCAGGACAGTGGCTTTGCCACTCATTATCACCAGTTGTTTAAAGTTTATATTTTGTCACTACTTTTTTTGTCTACTGCCATCTCTTAAGTCCTGATATACCGGGTTAGTCCTGTTACTGCACATAGAATCAACCTTTAAGCTAACATCAAATATTCTCCAATTGCTTTTGTAAGTAAAAATATTACTTAGGAGCTGATGCTTCACCACATGTTCTCAGAACAGATACATGGAGAGACATAACTAAGTTTCACCTGCCAACCTGAATGAGAAGTGATGCTGTCCTTGTCTTTCTCTCTGCAGCTGGACTGTTAATGTCATTTCAAGCAGCATGAAATTTCATGCTCTCACTGATCTACAAACAAGCATTCACAGAGCATAGTTCCTTCTTAGTGGTCTTGTTCCCTGGGTTCAGTTGTACTTTCTACACCTCATAAAGCACTCAAACAATTACATGCATTAACTTGAAAAAAAAAGTAATTTTACACTAGCTTTATTTACTAGCATGTGGGGTTTTTTTTGTTGCAGACAACAGTGGATTCTTAATCCAAGTAGAAAGATACTGGTATGAATGGGTATTGTATTTTGGACAAATATATTTAAAATAAAAACATCTGTACCAGAGTATAAGAACATAACATGTTGCAAAAGCAACTGCAGTTGTGATAGCAGTGGTTTTATTTTAATTTGTTTTTTATGGTATATATAGTAAAGATGGAGGTAAAGATTTTGCGTGCTGGAATGATTCAGTACTGATTTCCTTCCGGTGTGGTGGATGCACATCATATTCAAGGCCTGCTTTATCAGTTTCTGACAAATACAGATTTGGCAGATATGTGGAATGCAGCTCCACTCTGGTATTTTCAGAGGTAGCCTTGGAAAAAAATGAGGTTGCTTATTGTTTTAGTTTTCAAATGTAAGTGTGCCTGCAGCATTTTTTATCCTCCTCTCAAATGATCTAGAAGCTTACAGCAAGCATACATCACATTTTGGGATGGATATCTGTTCAGAACCATGACGCTGGAAAAATACTTCAAGACTTGAAGCCTTACCATTTCACCTGGATGTTATACAAGCCGTGGATTCGATAAACAGATCCTTTTTGAAACTTCATGCTACCAACTTCATGCCTTTTTTAAAATAAATGATATTGGGATAGAGGTTCTCATCTTAAGTACATTGCAAAGCACAAGTACTTCAATATTTGGCAACAAGCCATGGAAATTTAGTGTACTGTGTGTTTGTAGCTTGATGAGCTTCCTGTAATGTGAACCTTGAAAAGGAATAGTAGGAATAGTACAGTAAAATAAAAAGAGTAAAATAAAATAGTAGGAATAGTATAGTAAAAAAAAACACTACATAAGACTATTTCTTTAATGAAACCTGTATGTAAAATGAGACATCAGAAAAACAGTTCACTAGTTGCTAAATGAATCAAAGTTTTTATGGCTAGTGGTTTCATGTGCATAATTTTTATGCATGTGGTGGAGTCTGATAATTAAAGGCTGGTTTTCTACCTCTTTCTGTATCTTGCAGGCATACAGGAGTTTCCAGAAAATATAAAAAACTGTAAAGTCTTGACAGTTGTTGAGGCAAGCGTAAATCCAATTTCAAAGTAAGTTTGTAAATTTTTTGATGTTTTATATTTTGTGCAAATACTACTGAGTCTTGAATTTGCCCCAAGACATATGCCAGCCCTTGAAGGTGAGAGCTGGGTTCCCTGACAAATACCCTCATTAACCTTGTTGCACTGTGATCCAGTATAGCTATCTCATTAAAGTATTTTGCCAAAGTTAATAGGCTATGTGGACTATCCTTCATTATACCACGTAGCTTTGTCAGCTTGTTAAAATCCATCACTCCTCTGTGACTGTGGAGAAATGTGCAAAGAGATTTCTTAATAACAAAAATTAATTCTGGTTTAATATGCATTTCTTATATAGTGACAGAATTAATTTGCCAGAAATTTCCACTGCCAGAGATACAACATACTCTTCTCGGGAAAAAGGGGGTTTTTTGTATTTTTTAATTTATCCTGTTGTTTCCAGCTAATGCCTTCTTCACGTGTCAGGAGACCACAAGTTCATGGCAAGACTGCATTTATTTGTAGTTTTTATTGCCTGTAGATGTTTTTCTCAATACCTAAAATAATTTTGAAACTCAACTCCTATGTAGAACAACTATCCAGTGTGACTTAAAGAAATTCACCCCCTTGATTTTAATTTTATCAATATATAGGACTTCAGTACTATACTGTTGCTTAAGAAAATATTACTTAATGCCCTGAATATAATTGAAACGAAGGTACTATGTTATTTTACTTCTTTATAGGCTGCCAGATGGATTTTCTCAACTGTTAAACCTAACACAGCTGTACCTGAATGATGCTTTTCTTGAGTTTTTGCCAGCCAATTTTGGAAGGTAAGCTGAACATGAAACTTAATATTTACGTTTAGTTTCAAGTTTCTGCAGAGCAGTTTCTTCTGGTTCTGAAGCACAGTGGGTCCTGAAGAAAGGGAAAAAGTGTCCATTATGAATTTGCAATAGTTACATGGAAAAAAAGCCCTGAATATGTATCAGCAGCTTTTAATTTTGACTTCTGAAGGACAGACAGAATGCTTATGAAGGGTGTAAAAGTCATGTAAATTCTTGTTTCTTTTCCATCATTAGTCTGGTAAGTAAGCAAGTTTAGTATTTTTGAAATTTGTATTGCTTGTCATGTAGTAATTAGAGTGAAGCAAATAATGGCAGTTGTAATTCCAGCTGTCCTTCTTGTCCTGGATGCACAAATGGCTTCATGAACAACTATAACTCTCAAGTCCTTTATTGTCAGGAATATTTCTGAAAAACCTGGCATATTTATGGTATACTGACTATGCAAAACTGTTACATGTTACAGTTTTTGTACAAAATAAATATTAATCTGCTACCTCTGTAAAACAGATTAAATCTTGTGAGCAAAAGTGAAAGGTTAATATTCATAAAAGGAAAACTCCTAGATGAGCATAGGTCATGCTGTCCTTAGCATACTGCTTTTAAACATTTCTGCAGTTTTCCCCTCTCCATTCTTATTTTATGCTCTCTTTTCCTAAATTGTCGTTTTCTTGACCCACCCCACATCCAGCAAGCATCTCTTTCAGAAAATATAGCTCTTAGTTAAGCAATCGTGTTGCTGAGTGAAAAAATTGCCTTGGGCTGTAAAGTTACTTTTGGGTCAGCACAGTTTGCAAGAGATTAACACAGCCCCCAAATAATGCTGCAGGAGTTGGGCAGATGAGGAGATGAGCAATGGGACATAAGCACAGGTGCTCTCCACTAGTGACCATTCATTTATTAGTCATCTGTGATCAGAGCTGTTGGCTTGCTCTTCTCTGTTACCAGTCATTCCCTCATGAATGATTAAGAGCCCCAGATCTGCTACACATTCAGCTACCAAAACAGCTGCTTAGGATGCAGAAGTGTTATTGTCATGCTTTTTTCTGGTGCACAAAGTGTGCCTTTCAAAAGCCCTCATTAAGGCTGAAGAATATCTGGAATATGGAAAATCTTGTTGGAATTCAATTGTCTGTGCTTTTTCTGTTATATTTTTTAATAGTCTAACCAAATGGCAAGATTTTTCATAGTAAAAACAGGCACTATGGGTGAACTTGAAGACTTGAGGTTGACACACGTGATCCTTTCAGCGGTTAATCTTACACATAATGCACATTAAAAATTCTCATAGTTTTTTCTTTGTCACTGTCAGCTTCTACAATGCTTAATGGTTAGTGAAATGGTGGAGACATTAATTGCTAACATAATAAGAATAAATCAGTTTCTGAAGACAACTTGAAAGCCAATTCTCCATGGTAGTGTTTTTCTTGATAGTTATGAAGAATTCTGCCTTATTTGTTAAAATCTAGTGACTTGCAGCATCCCCTTGCATACCTAGGAGAATGAATTTGAAGTATTAATGTACGTAAGTTTACCTGCTAAAACAGTGTTGCATAGAATACATAGTGTTCTATAGAATGACAATGTTTAGATCAAATAAATTGGAAAACAATGAAACATTAAAATACCATTTCAAAGTAAGGTTCAGAGTCCTTTGGCATTGAATATTTCTCTTCTGTAAGTGATGAGACTGCTCTGCCATCCCACAATTTTACAACTAGGTATACTTGCTAGTGCAAAGTCTTTTAACTTCTGCTTCAGAATATGGAAATATTTCTTTTATAAACAAATAAAAAACTCTGCTAGAAGCTTTCGAAATATTTAATCTCATCAATTACAAGCCTTCAATTTCTTCCAGTTTGGTGCATTATTTGTTTTGTATGTGGCCTTATAGCTATTACTTTTCATTATTTAGGAATATGTGAAGTAACTGATTTCTGTTGCCTGCACTTACTGGCAACTATTGTCAATGATAATCTCTCCTAAAAACTAAGCCAATACATATTAGAGGTAACAAGGTTTTTATGCTCTGTGTGTCAGGTTAGAAACCTGGTTTCTTACATCTTCCTTCCTGAGTGTTCATTGTCTCTACAGTTTAATTGCTGCCATTTCTCATGGGTGTTGTCCTCCATTCTCTCACCTGCTGTATTTGTAATGTTCTCACATCCCTCAGTTTGTTAGACTAAATACAATTCTGTTTCCTTCTAGTGTGGTAGGTTTTCCTTTGTGTCTGATTATATTAATATATCTTGGAACAGGTTTCAGTTTTAATTTATCTTCTTTTTGACAGAGGATGGTGACATCTATAGCTATATTTAGAATTGGAATTGAGATCTCTTCATGGCTTGTACAGTGTCATGATTATCTTCTTGTTTCTCTTGGAAATGTCTGTGGTTATGCTCCAGTGTTCCAATTATTCTTTTTGCAGCTGCCTAGTGTAATTTCCTACATGAATAACTGATGTATTGGACAGTTCAGTTAGAAATGGCTGATGCCTACAAGGAAATACTAAGTACTTGGCTTGGTGCCATAGTATCTTGTCCTTTTTTCTGATTTTTTTTTTTTTAGTCCTTAAGGCTGTACAATTTTTTTTCCATTATGGTGTCTTACTAAATCACTGTATTGTCTGTGACATAAGCCAAGTTAAACATTTTTCTGATGTTTAAGAAAACATCAGAAGATTGCTATTAAAAGATACTGAGCAGGATAGTCCTAGAAAGGGGCTTTGAGCACCTTTACCATTACTAACCTAACACTCAGCCTCATGCTTAGGAAAGAAATTTTTGTAATGGAAAGCACTTTTAGCATCTCCGTGCAGTGCTTTATTGGATTTAAATCGATGCTTTATTCTTGTGTTCTGAATTCGTGCTAAAGCTTTTCATAATTGTGAGGTCAAGATCATGCCATCTTTATTCCCTTTTTTTACGGGTACTGTATATTTGCTATCACCCAATGATGTTGTTCTTGTCCAGCCTGTTAGACTTACTAAAAGTCACCAGACTTTTGATATAATGTACCCATTCCTTTGGAATTCTCAGGTGAGGAAGTGAGGTTTTTTCCTCCATTCCCAAATTCAAATTTGAATGCATTGATATTGGCACAGATCATGGCATTACCGTTCATGCTAGTGTAGAGATATCTGAGAATTATTATGCTTGCCTAAAAAAAATCGTATCTGTTGTATCTGAATACATAATGTGCATTTACGTTTAAATACACAAATATATAAGCACAACGTGTTAAACTGGAAACTCACTGCCTGCTCATTTTGAGACAGAGTTTTAAAAGGGAAACATTATTTACTAATGGGTGTTTAAGATAAGCAAGGATTTATCTTCAGTGTAATTCTAAAAATCTGGGAATGTTGTCTATAATGGGATATTGCTTCCAGAGCCTCTTTACTGTGATGTTACAATTAATTTTCTACATGTATACTTTCTCAATAATTTGCCATTAGTTTTGGTAGTAGTAGATGGTTTTAGTAGTGTCTGCTTCAGGATATTTTTTGCATGAATGTACAGTGATACTCAAATTTAGTCACATGTGTGTATATATGTGTTTTACAGAAACTTTTGTAAATGCAGCCTGATGTATACATTTTATTCCACTCCCCTTTGCGTTTTAGTAACAATTTAAAATAAAAATACTCTGCTCTAGGAAAACTGTAGAGGAGGTGTAAAGTAAGGAACATCTCTCAATGGAAGAGTTTTAGATTTCCAATGAATGACTGCTTGTTGTACAGCAAGTTTCAAGTGTACCTGCTGCATGTTTCTTTTACCTTTTTTACAGGTAGTAGAGTTTAAGAAATCAGATTTAGGAAGGATTGATCTTCTCCTGGAAAACTGTTCATGTAGAGATCTTGTTTTATTGAAAAGTTGTGCTGCATTTTAAAAGCAGGCAAACAAGGTTATGATTAAAGAACAATAATGAAAAAATAATTTTTAAGCTATTACAGAATGTATAATTCCAGTTGAATAATACCTGTTACAGCTTTGTGCATTGGTGATGTGCAGATAGTTGTGTGGTGATGGGTTTTTCAAGTTCAGAAATCGACTATTTCTGTACAAATAGGACAGATCTTTGCTGCAGAATGGCCCAAATAATGTATATTCTGCCACTATGAATTCCATTTTTTCTATAGTATAGGTGAATTAGTTCTCTGTTTCTTTTCCAAATTAAATGCCACTTCTTCAGATACCTTATGGTAATTCAGATACACAGCTTGGATAAATGCTGGATGCTTAGCACCAGCAATTGAAAAATCAGCTAAACCTAGTATTTGATGTGCATTACTATTTTAAACTTGAATTAGCACTTCAAGTCACAATGGAAGAGGTGACAACTGCTTCAGTCCAGTATTTCTCATGAATTACTGGAAAAAAATTATGTGCTCTGACACAGCCTGTATATCTCCTGGCCAGAAGATGTTGAGTGTCACAACAGGACACGGAATGAAGGCACAGCACACACAGTGAGCTCCAGAGGCAGGAAAAAGAGGAGTTTATTTACAGTTAGAGATTTTATAGTTTTCAGGGATTGTCTCTGGATTGGAGGGAGAAGGTATCACCTCTCCATCCAGAATGGCAGAGACAAAAGTCCATCAAAGGTCTCTCCTTGGGAGAGGAATGTAAACAAAGATTGTTTTTCCTACAAGTCTTTGAAAGTCTCCACTTTCACATGTAAACATTCGAAAAGCAATAGAAAAGTTAGAAAACTCCAAAGATTCTCAGAAGGCTTTTAAAAAATTCGGAAGGCTTTAGAAATTCAGGATGACAGTTGAGAATGTTTCCTAGTAGCTTCTGCAAAGCTCTGCACATAAGAAATACAATATTTGTATCTTCAGTCTTTTAGGGCTATGTGAGCAAAGATTAGAACGGGAAACAAGGTGACAAAGCTATGAACATTTCTGTCGCGAAAGGCAATCTCTTAAGTTCACAGAACTAGCTTATTGCAAGTGTCATACAGTGGGTTCTGGCTAAAGTCAGCAAAGTGTGGGTGTGCATATTTATAGTTCAGCATACGAAGGGAGATTTGGTGCCACTGCACTCAGTGGAAATTCGGCTGCATACATGAGTTGTGAACTACAAACTGTGTAGCTGTCTTCCCTCTCATCAAAGCAGAACACCAGCTGAAGCCTAATGCAGTGCTTGGTTTAGAAATCAAAGCCCAAATTTTTCATTCATATCTGAGGGTTCTTAAAAAAGTTCTGTTTTGTACTAGATTGGTGTCTTAGGGTGCGGGTAGGGTAGGATGTCTAGGAGGTCTTTCCCATGTATGGTCTTGATCAACAGCAGTGCTATTACTATGAAGGGTGTTTTTATTAGGGTATTCTTTCACCACTGTTAGGAGTTTGGGGTTTTGCATGCTTTTTTAGAAGTTGGAGTGAGGAGGTTTCCCTCCAGCAGTTGCTACCAGATGGTGAGTGCTGCTTGCAGTGCTGGGCTGCAGTGACCTCTCATCTCTTTCAAGTTGACTCTCGCATTCTTAGGTTATTTGTGGGCATGGCAGATTGCTGCTTTCAAACTCATCCAAAAATGACTGAATGTCTAGAGGAAAAAGAAATACTGTTTTCTGTTTTGTGTTTCTATCCAAAGTGTAGTTCCTACCACTTAATTAAAATTAAGGGTTTTGTCTCCGTCCTTACAATGCACTAGTTAAGCATCTTCAGGAAAGACTGGTCTATTCACTAAGCTCCTTTCAGAGTCAGGGACCTTAATGCCCTGTATTGTGTTGTGTGAGGGCTGTCAGTGGGTCACATGTACAAGTCCTGTCAATTACAATCCAATCTGTATTTAAACTAAATCAGTTTCTTTATTTTTTTAACAAGTCTGTGTTGTCACTTCTGTCCCAATACAAAAAAAAAATTCACTGGGAATGGTACATTGCTTGTTTGTGAAGACTGCTTGGAACTCACCTTGGCTAAGCAGTTGAGTTGGGATTTAGAGGTTATTTGTCTTGCAACCAAGGATTTACTGGAAAAAAGTCAAACCAGCTTCTAAAAAAAATCAAAATGGATTCAGAAGCTGACTAGAAAGAGAATATGGAAGGAAATCTGAGATTAATTTAAAGCTATCAGGTGGAAGACTACAGGTGTTCCTCAGATAAGGCTTTTTGTATTAAACTGTTGTATACATTGTCTGTAGTAGAAATTGAACATCTTTAACTGTGCAAAGCGATCCTACATTTCTGTTATTTCCTGTGTACTTTTCATTATGACGATAACAAGTACCCATAATTAATCCAATAAAGTGTTTCAAAATCTTTGGGATGAAGGAAAACAAATGTGTTCAAACAGGTGCAGAAAAGCAGGCAAGATCTAGTTTGTTGCTTTACCAAAATCAAACTCCAATCAATGAATTTAAAATAACATGCAAATTTTGTACAAATTTTCCCCTTAATGTTACAGGAAAAAAATTTCAAACTTAGAGTTTTTTCTTTTAATTCTGTAATATAACTAAGTTCAGAGATTGATTTGGTCGTTTAATACAGAATATTGTAGTAATTTGTTATGCTTTTCTGTTACAGATTAACTAAACTCCAGATATTGGAACTTAGAGAAAACCAGTTAAAAATATTGCCAAAGTAAGTATAGTATAGTCCTAGAAATTCCTACAGCATTTGTTTTAACATTAATCCAGTTGTACCTCTCTCCTAAAATCTAGCATTTTTCCAGTTTCTGCCTTCTCATTTACTTCATCAAACAAGCCCACATTGATGGTAATGCAGTTGTTGGTTTTGGTGGATATAAGAAGTTCTGGTGGTGATGAGGAGGCTCTAACAATTGAATATTCATTCTGTCCAACTCATGCTAGGAGGCACTTGCATGCAGTAGGCTGAAGTGGAAATTCCCAGCTCTTCAAATACCACAGCCAGTGTATTTTTTAGGGACTGTAGCTCATTATAGGCCTAAGACATGATCAAGATTTATGTTCTATTGGGATTCCCTTTTTAAGTGCCTAGATACTGTACTGTGGAGTGTGCTGTATGAACAAGCCAGAACTCATATCTGTAATGGCATGCACAGCATCAGAAAGTGTGAATTTACATCTTCAAAGTGTGAAGCATTCTGTGGTATAAATAGTCTCAATTCTCTTTAGCTCTGTCTGCTATCACTAGTTTTCAGCAGAAAAAAAATTAGAGGACATGTAATTTAGAGTGGTAGCTCTCTAAATTAGTTGTTCCCAACTGAGAAACAGTAGTTATAATTAAAACTTACAGCTAATATAGATTTTGTTTATAAGATCACTCTGACCTTAATTGCCATAATTAACACTAACAGCATGAAATATATGACACATTTTTAAAAACGTGGTTAACTCTTATAGTGATGAGATAATCATGCTTTAAGGTGTTTAAGTCAAACATACCCTCTGTTGAACATGCTGGGAAACTTTTTATTGACTTCTGTGTTTTCAGAGTTCTATTCTTGATTGAAAACTAAACAGCAACTGTCATGAAGAAGTCCTCTGTTTTACTTCTGTAGTAATCTATGGCTTAAACTCAGTACATGCTGAGCTGCCAACTTTATTAGTCTATCCTGGTACTCTTGTAGAAGATGCTATACAGCTTTAAAAAGTGTAGAAAATTCAAAGCAGTTTTTCAGTGTTAATAAGATGTGGCAGTAGGTCCTAATATTTTTGCTATAAAATTATATTTTCTTGTTTTCTTGTGACTCTTATCTTTCTAATATTCTTACAGTAAGTAATTTCCTATTTGTAATAAGAAATGTATTTGGATAAATTCTACAGCATCAAACTAGCCCTCTTTCTGATTAAAATATGCACTTAATTTTTGACATTAAAGGATGAAATACTTGAAACAATGTTAATCAAAATGGGTAATTAATGCCAACACCCTGCATCAACCTTTCTTTATGCCCAACTTTTTGCCAAACATGTATCATTTTGTTTGGAGCTTATCCACAGCCAGATAATGGCTGCAAGTGGCTGCATTATCATGCAAAACAGCTGGATGAAACTGTTTCTACTGAAAGGAAAGCTGAAACGCACAGGCTGTTTTAGAGGCATTTTTCTGATAGGTAAATTGGGAAAATGGTCCACTAAAAATATGCAACTTTTTTTAAATTTTTTTTAAAGCTTCTATGACCTAATTGTCAATAAAAATAGCAAGCCTTTTAGAAAGAAACAAGTTAGAGTATGATTACAGTGATTCAGGGCCCAATTTTGCCATTCCACACACCCCCCTTGAATTGTATGCCACTTGATGTTAGCTGTAGTGTTAACCTTAGTGAAGCTGTCTGTATACAACAGCAGAATCTGAGGCATAATTTAGGCTATCTGATCCCTTAGTATTGAGTTCAATTGATGCCAGGTTCAATAATATTAATTATGAAAGAGGCTTTCAGTTTATGGGAGGGATTACACAGTGCCATGTCAAAGATGAAAATAGGTGTAACTCCATGATCTAGTTAATGTTTGTTTCAACATCATTTGGCCTTGAGTTTTCCTGCTAACATAACATTATTGGAAGCCTTGTTTGCATTTTGTCTGAAGGTATTTATCTATCAACAGTATAGAAAAGCAAGGAGATACTAGTTCTAGGATATATATGCAAACAGCAGGGAAATAAGGGAATATTTCAGAGGCCCTCATTTTGAAAACACATTTGTGTGTGTTTTGTAGTTGAGTGGATGTGTTTGCTCGATCAGTCATTTTGGCAAGGGAAAAAAAGGGCCCCAAATCAATAAAGTTATCTTGTTATCCTGTCATTCTTACATAACATTGGTTTACATAGTGTGGTCTGTGAACTTCCAAAAGCTACAGAATGCTGTGTTAGATCCTTTAGAAGGAGTTCTTCAGCAGTGCTTCTATGAGACTCTTTGGGGGAACTTTGTTAGGAACATACAGCACTAAAATTGGTATTGGCATGATCTCACAAAGCTTTCAGAGATAAATCTTCTGCAGGATTTCACAGGGACTCAGATATGTTTAATTATAAATTGAAAATGAATGTTAGCTTACTGATAATCACCCTGTTCATTAGCCTCAAGAAATGAGGGAAATTGTTTCTTCAAGTCTTCTGAAAGTAGTCTTTTCATTTTGATTGGTTTTTTTCCTTTATTTAGGAGAGTAGGAATGTTAGCTAGAGGCTCTCCTGCAAAGTTGGTTTATACTATTTGTACAGTGCAAAAAAATGCTTCTGCTCCTTTTGTCTTGGTCATGTCTTTGCCTATTTATGCTAAATTCCTAGTTT
>VYXD01013623.1:326038-344256 GCA_013397195.1 Hylia prasina
ATTTGATGTTGCTGGCCTCACTGTTTTCATTGTGAGGACAGTGTAAAGGAGATTTTTTTTTTAAAAAGCAAGCTCAAAACAGTACCAAAACCCCTGGAATCAACTAACATGAAAAAACAGCCACCCTAAAACACATTTTAGACCAGCAGTAAAGGATTCTTCTTGGATTTTAATTCCTTAGGGCTTATTTTGAACTACATTTTGGATAAATAATTAACAGTAATATTAATTTAGTTTAAACTGGAAGTATTCAATTAATGTTGGATTAATTAATCTGTATAGAGGAGTTAATTTATTTTTTTTTTTTTGGTTAATATCAGTAGAAGAACTGGACTGTAGTTTCAATGAGATTGAAACATTGCCTTCATCTGTTGGGCAGCTCTTGAATATAAGAACATTTGCTGCAGATCATAACTTTCTAACTCAGCTGCCATCAGAGGTATGTATTTAATTGCAAGTCTGTAAAATGAATATTTTAATATGTTTATATGGTATGTTCAACTTGTGAATAACAAGTTACTGATTTTGGAGGATTATCTTTGTGTGTGTTTTTAAAGGAGTATATATACAATTATACGAGTTTATAAATAATGAAATTTGAATTTTTAAGCAACAGTTAGTAATTCATTGCTGCATATTGAAACTAAAAGGTTTAATATGTAAGAATAAACTTTCAAGGCAAAATAGCCTCAATACTAATTGTTTTAAAACAATTTATTTCATATTTTGTTGTGAATATTTTCATATTTATGTTGTGAAGATTAATTAATTCCTTTTTTTTTTCTTTTAGATTGGAAACTGGAAGCATGTAACAGTGTTGTTTCTGCATTCTAATAAGCTTGAATTCCTCCCTGAAGAAATGGGTGATATGCAGAAATTAAAAGTCATCAATCTGAGCGACAACAGGTTTGTGAATGTTTTTAATCAAGTAGAAGTTGTATAAAATGCAACACTAATGTAGAGAGATTGTTATGAATACATTATGGCTATCTTTCCTTATCTCACACACAGCTCAGAAGCTGACTGAGATGTATTTAATGTATTATGGTCGTATTCTGGATCGTGCAGTTCCATTTTATTAATCTATGTTTATTTTAATGACTTGGCACACACATTGAATTGCAGCTTCTCTACATTCGTGATTGTTAGCCTGTGTTTTTCTAGGGAATTACTTTGGTTATTTTCATAACCAAACTTGATTCTTACATAAAGGTTAGTTGAATTGCATATGGAGCACCCAGCAGTATCACAGGATAGTGAAAAAGACCTCGGTGTATTGTGGAAGGGGGAAAAGAGTTGTGTTTTATTAGAGATGGTCATTAAAAATAGACAAAATGTTTAGCTTTGGGAAATCGTTAGTTTGTAGAATTGAAGTATACTGCGAGAGAGAAGTCTAGCAGAGCTCTCCCTCCTGTTCTGTCAGTCCAGCTTCTCTGTACTCTGTGGTTTGATTTATCCATTATCCATTTTTTCATGGAGGCCAGTAGACTCATGTAATTGAAAATTTTGAAATCCTTATAGTAACAGAAGTATGATTTGATAGATATTTTTAGGAAGTATTCCATAATACAGCACTTGTGAATGACAAGGGAAATGGGAATAAAGCAAGAATTTAGTTCTAATTAACAGATAAGAGCTGTTTACCTTAATCCCCAGAGCACCGATTATCCAGGATAGCCCCTTCCCCATACATGTATCTTTGAGAAAAAAACCTGATTTTCAGGTGTAGCACATTTTTCCTTAATTGGCATGTGTATTGACAGATAAAATGGTGAGGATTCAGATTTATTAATTCACGTTAATTGTTTTTGTAGTCCAGTCACCCTGTTGAGTTGTATTCAAGTTACAATGTTAATTCTTTATTTTAAGTTACTTGCTGAACTGGGCAGATACACCTTTTTCTTGTTTGGGTTTTTTTTAACTTGAATTTAAATTACATGCTACAGCCTTTCAGTTCTCACTATTTATTAAGTTAACTTCATATGGAAATGACCTTTTAAAATATTTTACAGGCTAATGCAGGATTGTTTAAAGTCTTTAACAGTATGGCTAAATGTATTCACATAAATTCTTGTAATTGACAGACTGAAGAATTTACCTTTTACCTTTACAAAACTACAGCAACTCACTGCTATGTGGCTATCAGACAATCAGGTAAGATTTTTTAATATTGAAAATAAATGATTGTTGACTTCATTCCTAATGGGATTGAAAAGAACAGAGCCATCTGTTAAATAAGGAGACCTAGTACTGTGTACATTAATACTTACTTGACATTACTGTGTCAGTTCTCCTGAAGTAACCAATACTGAGCTTACCTGTCTCTGGAGACTCATAATCCTGGAGTTCTGTGCTGTGAGGAAATGCTATTTAACAGATGTTGGGAAGTTTTTTGTTTGTTTGCTTTTGTTTTTGTTTTGTTTTCTCTGGGTTTGGGGTTTTTGTTGTTGTTGGTTGGGTTTTGTTCGTTTTTTTGTTTTGGTTTGGTTTTTTGTTTTGGTTGTTTTTTGTTAGTTTTAGGGGGTTTTTGGTTTGTTACTGGTGGTGGTTTTGTTTGTTCAAGCTAGTCTACACAGGAGAGTTAGTAGTTTAATTCATGGGAGAGTAGTCTTCAAAGTCACAGGACAGGCATACTCTGTGATATGTAGGTCATATTTACTTTTTTATATATATTCTCATAACATAGCCTTCTTTCATTTACTTTCTAGTCTAAACCACTTATCCCTCTTCAAAAAGAAGCTGACCCTGACACACAGAAAACAGTACTTACTAATTACATGTTCCCTCAGCAGCCAAGGACTGAGGAGGGTAAGGAATTTCTGAAATTACCTGTCACAGTGGTCACTTTTGAAAATAATAATGGGAAGGCTTCATGCTAATATGATTTTCACTAAATAATGCTTAATACAAGTTTGGGGCATACTTGTAAGAGATGATGAGTTGTGTCTGATGAATGAGAACAGTAATTTAAGGAGATTTAGATGTCGGTAAATTCTAGATGAAACTATTTCAGTGAGTAAGGTGAGAAATGGACTGACAGGAACATGTTCTATGGTGGTTGCCACTCCCAGTGTGACACCCTCATTCCTTCCAATAGGTTTGGGGTGAAATTCTCTTAAGCAAGTGTTAACTTCAAACTATTTTAGCAAAATGTTTCCTCCATTACCAAATAGTATTTTTTTCAAAGTACATAGCATTCTCTGGTTTATTTTGAAATGAAAAAAAAAAAAATCAGTCCAGAAAAAGCATTTGCTCACGTGTAGTTTGAACTGTTTTTATAAAAGGTTAGGCACAAAATTTTAAGCTGTTACCAGAAAGTTATGTCAGCACAGTTGTGAAATAGTTAAGGAAACAAGTAATGTTCCAGTAGTGAGCCCAAGAGGAGTTAGGGAAGGAGAGTTGAGTAAGTTTATTTTTCCACTTTCTTTTCCTTGTAAGGAAGAGGAACAAGCTTGTGCTCCTTTAACAGAAATGAAAGGGAGGGCAATATATTAATGGAAATAATTGAAAACTGACAAGTTCCAACATTTCTTGTTCCATGGCACAGGTATCTAGTACACTGACAAAGAAGTAATCAAAAACATAAGCAAAAGCAGTAAATTAAGCATCACTTCTAGTGCCTTCTAACATGTCTGTAGTATCTCTGATAGAATGTGAGAATTGGGAGGTTCAGTGAAGTTCAAGACTGTTCCTGAAGTTTTTCTAGGGTTCTGGCTTTCCGTAGACAAGGAAAGGACTGTTTGTTTGGTTTAAGTTGACAGAATGCCTGTCTGAGGTGCTAGTTCCAAAAGGAAGGTTTAAGGCTCAGTAGATAGGGTTATTAAGTTGGCTTTTGGTCAGGAGCTCTTTGTAATATTGAAGTTTATTGTAATATTTTCAGATGTGTTAAAATTTTAAGTTTACCCAATAAATGGAGAGTAACAAATATTCCATTGTACTTACGGAGCCCTAAAATTAGGTATTTTTCTATGCCAGGTGTAGAAGTCTTGGTATTGCTAGTGAAGGATATAAATTTTCTGGGTGGTAATGGCAAATTTATTAGACTATTTGTCATGCTAGAAGTAGAACCTGGCTGATGTAACACCAAGACATGCTAAAATAAGGGATATTGGGTAACTGCAAGATTGTTTAAATCTATTCTAATGTTAAGCATGATACAATGTTCTTACTTCTACTAGAACTTCTTGATACAGATTGAAACTTCTAATGTTCAGCAATACTTGTATCTAAAGCCCCCATCAACTGCATAACTGCTGCAGATTAATTTAACCTTCAGTTTTAGATGCTTAGATTGCTTTAGGATTAGTAAGAATGCATGTTTTTCTCACTAAGGCATTCTTAGTTTTCATTTTAAAAATTTCATTAAATGAAATCAGAGGAATGTTCTTACCTGTGGTTAATGATATTAAGCACTGGTGATAGGCTATATAAACCTGTACAAGTATAATTCATGTTTATATATATACACACAGACACAAATATATTATTTCATACTTATATATAGAATAAAACCACTTAGAGTTCCACTGAAGATTTTCAAATGTGAATGTTAAGACTAGTGGACAGCTGAGCATATTATTTTCTTTTTAAAGGTAGGAATTTTTCTAATATAAAAGTATACAGCCAAATTCATAAAGCATTGCATTTAATCTTCAGTTAATGGTGCTGTTAATCTTGTATCTTCTAGAAAGAATGAATACAAAAGCACACCAATCCCATCCAAGAGAAAGAGTATATTTTGTTTTGCATAGTGTAGCCTATTCTTACAAGAATGTCTTCGGGTTTTTTTTTCCAGTTATGTTCATATCTGATAATGAAAGTTTCAATCCATCTCTGTGGGAGGAACAGAGGAAACAGCGTGCTCAAGTGGCATTTGAGTGTGATGAAGACAAAGATGAGAGAGAGGCACCACCTCGGGTTAGTATTGAATTTATTTTTGTATACTGGGTGCTTCCCTCCCTCTTCCACCCTTAATCACAGCCTTTTCCTAACTTTGGTTATGGGTTTCACTCTGCTGAATAAATCAAGCCATCAGTTTACAGTATCTGGCAGGATGTGAAACACTGTGGTTTGGATTTTTTTGTTGTGTTTGTTTTTAGTTTGGGCATTATTTGGCCAGATCATTTTCAGCAGGGCACAAGGGAAGAACTTAAGCTGATACACAGCAGTGTAAGGACCTAACTACAATGGTACCTGACTAATGGTGCTGTGGAGAACAAGTGGGGAAACATGATAAATCTGATTTTATTTTAAGTGAATTATAGCTGGCTTAGTCCTTGTTTGGAATCACTGGATATGTTGGGGGAAAGGGAGTGAAAGTGATTCATAGTCTTGCCTAGGTGTATAAGCTTTTGTCTGCCTCAGTGCAGGCAGACTTGAGTATCGAGGTGGAGATGCTAGAGTATTCAGTGGTTTGGCCTAATTAATTATTTGTTTTAGTTCTGACATTTAAATAAATGGAGAACCTTACTGCTTTTTGTTATACAGGAGGGCAATCTGAAGAGATACCCAACTCCATATCCTGATGAACTGAAGAATATGGTCAAAACAGTCCAGACAATTGTACATAGACTAAAGGATGAAGAATCTACTGAAGATACTGCCAAGGAGTCAAAACGAGAAGTCCAGACAGTTTCTGTAAAAGATGTGGGGGTAAAGGTTAGAGATAGCATTATCTTCGGGTTTTGCAAGGAATTCCAAAGACTAAAGTGTCACTGATTGCCTTTAATTCTCTTCTCCATCCCCTCTGAAGCTTTAGGAAGAAAAATTGTTAGATTACAGAACCAGTTTACCTCTTCCCTACCTAAGGAGGTCTGTAATAAATATCTGGTTTGCAGTAGCAGTCTTCTTCCTGCACTAAGAACAAGAAAAGTGACCTAATTCTCAGGCAAATAGAAACTTGGATGTGTTAAGGAGATGCCTTCTTTGGTTTCTGGAGGATGGCATCTTTGTCATCCTCTGATCCTCTTTCATCTGCCAGACTTCAGGATAAAACCTGGATAATCTCTAAGGCTTTTACTGCTCATGACTGAAGGCTTTGTGTGGTAACAAGCAGTAATAACAGGCTGGCAAAAGTGTCCCCGATCTCTAAGAGCTTGATACAGCATGAGAGAAGATAGGACTATTTTTTGGTGCTCAAATAGCATTATTGTAGGTATTGCCTGTTTGATTTTTTTTTATTTGACTGGAAATATAATAGTACATATTGACACCAGTAAGGATAAGAGTCAGACTGATTGACACAGGGTAGGGACTATACCTTAGTTATCTATGGCATTTTCTTAGAATTTCGTACCTGGTGCATTCTGTTCTTTATAATTTCAGAGCTCAGATTTTTCCATTCCACATTTTCTTAAAATACATAATGCTTGCTCTGTGTGTCACTAAAAGCATTTCAGGATGCTTTCTCTGCTAATATTCTTAATTCTGTAGACCTCAGAAATTGGTTCGGTAAAGAACAAAGCCGATGAGAGAAAGCAATATTCAGCAGGAAGCTCTGTGCAGAAGCCTAGTGAACCAGAAGCTGAGCACAGCTCTGCAAATTCACAGATGACTGCACTTGTTAAAACCTTGCAGAACACGAAAACAATTGTCAACCATGAAGACATGCTTGAGGTAATGGCATTGCAATGAGCACTACAGCAGTTAGAAATTGTGCTGGTGTTGTATTGAGTTTGTTCTTCTGGGAGATGAAAATTTCTGTTGACACTAGAAGAAAATTGCCCTCCATCAATGTTGTAAATTCAGATGGTTTTCAATACAGTATTTTTCTCACTTCAGATTTTGTTAAGTAAAAGTTGCAACAGCTAATAAAAAGTTCATAACAAAAGATGCGCACATTTAAAGAAAAATAATGCAAACTCAACCAAAGGTTGATATACACTGTGAAAAGACTCATACATTGGTAGAATTCTCCAGTTGTTTGACTGTCAGTACTTCATTAAATAATCACTTTTAATTGTTGTTGAAATGAGAAAATATCAGAGCAGTGGTAGCAATAAAAAGTTCCTGTACCCAAGTGAGTATACACATGCATTTCAAATGAAAAGTAGAAGGTGGGTTTAAAAATATTTATTCCTCTGTATTTACTATTGAGCTGTCAGGAATATTACTTGGAATATACTTAATTCTTAAGGATTTTAAACTTCTCAACTTTGCATCTCTCTGACAAACACCATGTATTCATTTATTTATAAAGTTTGAGATCATGACAAATTTTGGAAGTTGTCATTCAGTCAGTTCCCAGTCACAACCTGTAAAATACTTCTTTCATAATTTCACAAGTGACTTTTTTTTTGTCTGTGTTGTGTAAGCTGTGGAATGTGCCTGTGTCATACAGTGAAAAGACTTGAGTGACAGGCAGTTGCTGTCACTGGCTATTTTCCCACTAGTGTGTTCCTGCTTCTACATTCTTTTTGAAAATACTGGTATTGACATTTTTTCTTTCATTTTAAAATGTGATTTCAGAAGATCAAGATAGTTGTCTAATGATAGTGACAGTAATTCTTTGTAGGTGTAATAAGTACATGAGTCAGTAATAAGTACATGAGTACACTTTTACAGTGAAGTCCTTGTTTCTGTGTATTTCCTTATTTCCTGCTGGAAATGCTCTTGCAGAATCCGGATACCTAAACTTTGCCTGTGTGTAAGCTTTTCATTTCAGCACTGATTACACTTGTATGTCGCATCCAAGAGAAAGGGAATGTAGTAGATGCAGTGAACAGGTCGGGTGTGTCCAGCTCTGGCCCCTCAGTTCAGGAAGGACCTTGAGACACTCGAGCGTGTCCAGAGGAGGCAACGAGGCTGGTGAGGGGCTTGGAACACAAGTCCTGTGAGGAACAGCTGAGGGAGCTGGGGCTGTTTAGCCTGGAGAAAAGGAGACTCAGAGGTGACCTTGTCACTCCCTACAGCTCCCTGAAAGGTGGCTGTAGCCAGGTGGGGGTTGGTCTCTTTCTCCAGGCAGCAGCTGACAGAATGGGAGGACACAGTCTCAGGCTGCACCAAGGGAAATATAGGTTGGATATTAGGAAAAAGTTTTTTACAGAAAGAATAATAACGTATATAAAGGTCTACCTCGGGAGGTGGTGGATTCACCATCTCTGATGTGTTTAAGAAGACTAGATGTGGCACTTGGTGCCATGGTTTAGTTGAGGCTAGGCTTGGGTTGGTCTTGATGATCATGGAGGCCTCTTCCAACCTAATGATTCTGTGATTCTGTTGTTCGGATTGTAGAGAAAAGCTGATGGGTTTTTGTTTTTAATTTTTAATTCAGACTGTAGTAAGTAGCTTGTTTGCTGCATCTCAGTCAAGTTTGTCCTTCCTGCAGACCTAAGAATTGGCCAGGTAATTGGTATCGTGGGAAGGTAGTGCTCCAATAGGTTCCATGCATTAGGTGTTCCAAAACAGTAAGAAAAAGTGAATATTGGCAGACTTTTCTTGCAGTTTGCACCATGGATTTTGTAGCAGGAAGCATGTTTACTAGAAAGAAATTCCTGCTTCAAGGAAAGAAGTTTTGATGGGGGTTTGTTTCTTCAAAATATTACTGAAAACAATTGGGTTTTGAAGGTAAATTAATATAGGGTATCAGTAGGATACTGAATCAGTTGCAAGGCTCTTCTTGCAGCAGCTTTGTCTATTCATCTCTCTCATGAGGGCGCTGAGTTCCATCTTTTGGTTCAGTACTAGTCATTACTAGCTTAAATGTATTCAGCATTGCTTCATTTCTTTGCATTGCTCTTGAAGCTAAATAACTTCTTTTCCTTTTGGAATTTATCCCTAGCAAGCTACCCTTACTCTGTTTCTGTTAGACTAGGCAAGCCAAGCTCCTTCAGTGTTTTCTCACAGCATACCTCTCCATTCCTAGGATTCTCTTGGTCATGGCTACTTTGTAGTTGTTTCTATTTGAGCACTTTTCTTCAAAACCAATACCTGGCTGGGCTGGTCAGTCTGTGGTGTTTGCTGGTTCAGTGATCACTTTGTCACTTGGACTCAACTGGATGCTCTCTCCAGTGGTGGAATGAAGGCTTCATCTGCTTGCTCCAAGTACTTTTTTGCAGTTAAAGTTACTTGTCTAAGTGTCATCCCACAGAGTTCAGCAGTGACAATACAAGTCTGCCAGTGCTACTTCTTATAGATAATTCAGTTGACTTGTACTACAGATGAACTACAAAGTTGTTTTGCTTTGCCTATCTTATGTGGCTCATTTGTCTTTTTACCCCATTATTGTTTAGTGGGTGATAGTTTAGATAGCATTTACTTACCTTTGAGCCGCTCTTCAAAATGGACAGCATAAAGCTGTTTTTCCTTTAGCAGGAATCAGAAGAACTCTCCTCTGATGAAGAGATGAAAATGGCAGAAATGCGACCACCACTGATAGAAACTTCCATAAACCAGCCCAAAGTGGTAGCCCTAAGCAACAGCAAAAAAGGTAAGATACCATAAAAAGCATGGTTTGGAAGTGTTTTGTGATTTGGATAATTTCTTGACTCAAAGCGGCTAAGTTTTTAAATTAAACTAAATAAAAGAAGGCTTAATTTGTATGTTTTAAAAGAAAGATTTTCCTAGTTAAGCAATGAAAGCGGGAAAAAAATTACATATATTTGAGTGCATGCTAGAGAAACCCATGTTGATATCCAAATTTTCTTGATTCTTGTCAGTTCAAATCAGGCAGGAAGAGAAGGGGTGTCTGTTTTATGGGGTTTTGAGCTTGAGCACATGCTTGAGAAAGCATGGCAGAAAGTGGAATTTATATTGAAAATACTCCGTAACTCCCCCTTCACCCAGATTTTGTGAATTCTTGCTTGATAGACAGTTGCTACAGGCAGCAGTATCATTATTTAAATTTCTCTACAGAAGCTGTGCTCTCTTCCTAAGGTTTAGGAATAAACTTTTCTTGTGAAGACTCTTTCTCCAGAATTATTTTACTCCTTTATTTTTCTTTGCTCTTCTAGCATGAAAATTCTGAACATATTTTTTTGTTAACTAAATTTTATATTCTCTGAAATATAAATTTGGTCTGGGAAACCATGTCTGTAAGAGTAAGAAATGGCGTAAGATTCAGAGAAAACATGATACAGAAAGAGGATAGGAAATAGTGTTTTGCTTCATATGATATCTAAGTCCAGTACTTTCAGGACAAAAGGCTTTTCTGGATATGAGATGTGTAAAGGTGAGATTTGGTGAGGAGAACCACATGGTGGAAGCAGGAAGAGTCTGCTGAGGATCACATACAAATGAAAAAATGTGGATGTGTATCAATGCTGTCCTTGGATTTTTATGTCTAACTGAAGTACCAGGTCAAAACTTCTTTCTTATCTCTGAAGACAGTCATTAGTTCCACAAAATGTATGTGTTTGCCACCTGTAACTGGTTTGAAGCAAAAATTTAAATGTATTTGTTTCTACACTCATGTCAGAATCACGGCTGGCTTGAATTCCCCCAGAGAAATTATTTTTATACGGATGTAGTATGTAAGTATGCATACATTATGCCAGAATCAATGTGCACAGGGGTAAATTACTCTGAAAATGTTGTCCTAAGGGATCTGCAAAGGATGGGAATGCATTGAATTCAAAATCTGCAGAAGAACATTTTTCATTGCTGATTTTTTACTTTACTAAAAAGCTATACACAGTTTATCCAGTGATCTAGATGGTTCCAGAGTACTTGATCTTGTAAACAGCTTTAATAATGATAGAATGTTCAAAATCAGGAATGGTGTACCCTTTCAAAATACTGCATGTGAAACAGTGTGCTTCATTTTCTCAGAGGCCAATAGACTCATGTAATTGACAATTTTTAAATCCTTACAGTAACAGAAGTATGATTTGATAGATATTTTAAGGAAATATTCCATAATACAGCGCCCAGTTAGGACAAGGAAAATGGGAATAAAGCAAGAATTTAGATTTAATTAACAGATAAGGGTTGTTTACATTGGGCCAAATATTTTTAAAAATAGGAACTATTTCCCACAGTATTTTGTAAGTTTAAATGAACTTTGCAAAAGTGTTAGCTTACATTTTAATTATTGAAGAACAAGAGACAGTTTCTAAATACTATACATATACATATGAAATGGCTATTAATAAGATCTGTGTGTCTGACTAAAATGGCAAATTTTTATTTCAGATGACTCAAAAGATACTGATTCCTTATCAGATGAAGCTACCCACAATAGTAATCAAAATAACAGCAACTGTTCCTCTCCTTCTCGAATGTCAGATTCTGTTTCCTTAAATACTGACAGTAGCCAAGATATTTCTCTCTGTTCTCCTGACAAAGAAACGCATCCTGCTGTTTTATCCAAAATCAGGTTTGTAAGATACTGTGGACCGCTAAGAAAGCAAATTTGAAAAATGTGCTTAACATTTTTATGGTGTTCCTTCCTTTCATTCATTTGTTTATCATTCATTAGATATTTAGAATTTCAGTGGTTTATAATAAGGTTAATAATGTTCTCTTAAAGTTGATAAAATTCTTGAAAAAAAAACTTTCAGAGACTAACTTTAGTATACAATACATGATTATCATTTCTCTTAGTAATAGGGTGTAATGATTTTATCTTTGTAAGTTTTTATCCCTACAAAACACATCAGTATACTATTTTAAAGGCTCTGTGGTTTTATTTGCTTAATTTTGAAAATCAATTTGATTGCTAACATGACTATTAAAGGTTCTTAAAACTTAGAAAGAATGAAATTATAGGTTGTTACTCCTCTAGGAGTTTTAGTTAAAAAGTGCCATTTTTCGTAAAAACTGCTAATACAAACAAGAAAATTGTCCAAAATGGAAATTAAACTAAATAAATTTAAAAAATTAAGTTATTGTTGCTTTGTACTTCTTGGACCCTTTTGTACTGTTTTTAATTATTCTTGTTGAGTTTAAACAAACTTTTGAAGCCATGTGACATAAAAACTTTGCCCAGATGAGCTTTCTATATAACGTACTCCTTCAATATAAGATAGCAAATCATAAATCTGTTTCTTTGTCCTGTTTTGTATGCACAGCATGCTTGCATATTAATGGATTTTTTTTTTCTAAAATTATTTTTAGAGAAATACATTCATTCTTAGGAGAATTTCTTTAAGAGCCATCTTTTTTTCTTCCAGGCAAGAAGACGAAAATTTGAATAATCTTTTGCAAAATGGAGGAGAATTGAGTATTACAGTGGAAGAAAAACTCAATGTGCAAGAGAAGGTTACAAATTTGTCTGAATATGAGTTGAGCATTGAAGAAAGATTAGGCCTGATAGGAAAAGGTGTTGATCTCAGCACTTCTGTGGAGGAGTCTCACAAGTTAGACCAAATAAACATGAATATCAATAAACTGGTTAGTGAAGAGGCAGTGCCAGCTCCTGTAGAAAAGTTAGAAACACAGAAAATGGTTTCGGTAATGGGCTTTTTGAATAACAACACAAAAGAAGAAAGTGAGCACTTGGAAAATGGAAATAAATATCGTATAAATAAAGTAAACGGACATGCTGAGGAAACAGCACCGTCTCCCAGTAAAGACAAACTAGCAAAAAGCACTACAGTTGATGGGGATTCTGCTGAGCTGTCTGTTTCTAGAAGCACGGAAGATTTGTCCCCACAGAGAAGCGGTCCTGTGATGAAATCTCACAGCATCACAAGTATGGACAGTGGTGGGCTGAAAATCTATGATACTGTAAATGAGAATGGACCTCAACAGCCAAACTCAGCGGTGAAATCAGGATCTGATACTGCAGATGGAAAAAACATAGTCCGAAGTAAGTCTGCTACTCTTCTCTACGATCAGCCTTTACAGGTTTTTCCTGGGTCATCGTCATCATCTGATTTAGTATCTTCTACGAAAACGGTGTTCAAGTTTGACTCAAATCACAATCCTGAAGGTGCTAATGTAGTGAGGGGATCAGTGACAGGCGGTGCACAGATGCTCTGTGCTCCCCAATATAATATTCAGTACAGCAGCAGTGCAGCAGCAAAAGATGCCTTGTGGCCCCAGAAACAGAACACCCAAGTAGAACAAGGGACTTTACCTCCCTCACGTCTGCTTAGGTCTGACAGTACGGAAACTCCCAGTTACGTAAAGCATTCTGGCAACATGAATTTCTCCAATCATAACAATGTCCGGGCCAGTGCTGTGTACAGCACTCACCAGCGGATGGCTGGGAGACACGCAGATCTGTGGGCTGTTCCCCCAGGTGACAGACTGCTCCCGGGAGCAACCAGGCACACTCTTCAAAGGCAGAGCAGCGTATCTTCTACAGCTTCCATAAATATTGGGGACGGCGGACCTTCCAGACGAGCCCAAGCTCCGGAGGGGGACTACTTAACGTACAGAGACCTGCACTCGATGGGAAGGGCCGCGGCGGCGGTGCCGGGGCAGCAGAGGCCCCTCTCTGCCCGCACCTACAGCATGGACGGCCCCAGCGCCGCGCGGCCGCAGAGCGCGCGGCCCGCGGTGAGCGAGATTCCGGAGAGAACTATGTCGGTCAGTGACTTCAACTACTCCAGGACTAGCCCCTCCAAGAGACCGAACCCCAGGGTTAACTCCGAGCACTCCCTCTTGGACCCTGCAGGAAAAACTAAAGTCCCTCATGACTGGAGGGAACAGGTGCTGCGGCACATTGAGGCTAAAAAGCTAGAAAAGGTAAAAACAATAATTCTGTTTTTTTTCCCCTACTATTCTGTTACCTAGATACGGAATAAGATAAATACTCTTGTTTTGAACAGCTTTTAGTTACTAGTGAAAATCTGATTTTGATGCTGCCTTAAAAAGGATAAATGTGTTTGTGATGAGTATCTGAGAAACACTCAGATGGTAGACTGTAAATTAACTTTGTCCCCAAAGAAAAAAAAAGGTGCTGTTGTTTTTACATCATACTTGCCAGCTTGGCCAAATTACTTTTTAATACATTGAATAATCTCATATGGACCTGCTGGACTGCAAGGCCAGCTCTTTTAACTTAGGAAGTTTTTATTGTAGCTTTTTATTGTAGCTTTGTATTCACAATTTACTAAAATATTCCCTTACACTTCCTGGTCTTTCATTTAAGCCCTTTTTTTTACCCTATTTCTTTTCTTTGAGAACAATAAAAAAGAAAATCAGTAAAATCTATTTAGAAGTATAGGTCTTCAGCTTTAGTTGCTGAAGAATTCAAAAGCCATAATTATCATGTATTTGCCTTCAAGTCAGTTATCTTTTGAAGTTGGGTATCTGACAGATTGTTGAATGAATATTTATTGCTTGCTGTGAGATGAGAACACTTAAAAATCTTGTTCATTTCAGAAAAATCACAGTAGATTTTGATAGAAGTAGAGATGATGAACAGAATTCTTTATGTACTGTAAATGCCACCAAGAATTTGAGCTGATACGTAGAGCTGAACAATTACATGTCTTCAAAGAATTTGAGTAGAGACTGGAAGAGTGTAATCTGTGCTGTCCAGCTAACCCAGTTGAAAATATCATTACTAAAAATGGCTTGAATGTCATTAGCCAGATCATGTTTCTTTGGAAGGGAATTGAGTAAAGTATTCAAATGACATTTTGATTATGCCAGCTAGATGAATTTTGTTTTTTAGTTTCTTTTCTAAGAATATAGTTTGCTTTGTAATTATTATGGTAAACACTTGAATATCTGTGATGGCTAGGAAAATTCAGTCAGAGATGGTTGGAGAAATTAATTTTAACTATGATTTTTCTTCAGAAATCTCAGTGTTGGGAGGGATGGGTTTGCTTTTTGTTTTTTGGGGGTCTTTTTGGTTGGATTTTTTGTTTCAAGTTGCATAAAATCTGGTGACAGAGGGGGACAGGTTTCATTTTTTATAGACACCTGCAGAATAGCTGCACATACTCTTCTGATGGAGATGATCTGCTGCAACAGGAAGTGTCTTAGGGTAGTACTGTCCTGTCATGTGGGGGACCCCTTGTCCCACAAGGGGGTCACTAAACTCACCATGTGCCAACTCTAATAAAATGTGCACTCCCTCATTTTCCATTCTCCTGGATGGATATATCAAATCTTACATGAAATGACAAGAGAAGCACAAACAGCAGCAACCCCTGAGTACAGAGGGAAGCAGAACTTCCGTGTGCTGCTGAGGCAGATTGTTTTTAGCTTGTTCCTTGGCATGTTAGGAACAGTGTTCAGTGCAGCAGTGATACCTGTTTGGGTCTGCAGCAGTGTAGTCACCTTCACTTAAATGGCATTAACTGCCTGACTTGATTCCCTTTACATCTGACAATATTTTTCATTATGCTTTATATGTAAACTTTAATTTTTCCTACTAGACTGATGAGGAATAGCTGTGATTGAGATTTTAGCTGTGCATTTAATTTAACAGGTCTTTTAAGTCTGTTTGTTATGTTTCTTTTGTTCTGGCCTTGAAGTGTTTTAAAGTAGCCTTTACTTAACCATCTGAGATTTATATATGGGTTTAAAAGTAATATGTATGTGTATATTAATGTGTATATTGAATTGTCTACTTTATTTTTTTTTTTATATAACCAGCTTAAAAATCTAAATTGTGAAAAATGTAGATACAATCCTGTATGGCAGCTGGCAGATATGATAATGTGGAAATTCTGGGAATTAACTGAATATTTCTTAGTTCTTTTTAAATAACAGCTTTGTTATTTCTGTTTGTAATTAAAAATTAGCCAAGTGGTGAGGGTGCTTTATCTATAAAGCAGATTTCTGAAATGTTTTGAAAAAAAAAACCAAAGAAACCATTTCAGAACAAAAAATGTTCTGAAAAAAAATTCCAGTAATTAACAGAACTCATTTAAGGAACAAGTTCAATTACAGAGCTTGTTTAAGGAACCCTTACTGGAAACTGACAAAATTTCCATGGAGTTAAAATAGCAGTTCTTTTTTAAAAAATGTAAGCTACAACACTAAAACAAGCACATGTGCAAAGTTAAGCATTGTGACGAATATTTAATACCTATTTTCTTGACCAGTATATGTTGATAGTATTACTTCTGCTGTGACTCCACTGTTACTGAATTTAATCATGTTTATCATTTCTGTCCTTACAGATAGAAATGCTTATTAGGAAGGAGGGTGTAGTGGGCTTTTGGGGATTGGTTTTATTGGTTGTTGTTTTGTTTGGTTGTTTTTTTTACTTTTCCTAAGCTCCTAAAAGACTTTTTACTTTTACTTTTCCTAAGCTCCTTGATTGTGTTTTTATAACATTAAGTAACTGGAGAGGGAGGAGTGAACCCACCTAAATTTGTCCAACAGTGTCTGCTTGTTGATCCAAGTGGAGAAACTAGTTCCTTGTTAGCCTTTTTTAGCTGATCTAGCTAGGGAAAACTTTTAGGAGTTTTAATTTGCATGAGCAAAGATACAGACTAGTTTTAAGTCTAGCAAAAAATGATTAACAATAGGTTCCAGCCAAATAGCCAGAATTTGTGATACCTTTAAAAAGCTGTAAGGGTCCTGGTATGGGCCATTCACTTAGGAGTTGGACTTGAGATTCCTGTGTGTCCCTTCGAACTCAGAACATTGTCCGTTTCTGTGAAATGTAGAGAATAATTGAAATTATCCATCTGGGTGAATGAAGGTGAAAATAGTTCATGAGACCATTTGTAAATAGAAATTCTGCATATATTAGAAGAAACAATTTGCTTACCTGATGAAAAGCATATATTATTGGTGGATACAGGAGCTTATTTAAATGTCAAACTGCTCTCTAGTGGTTGTATACATAAGATGTTGGAAAGCATGCAGTCACTTCAACCCCACCCCCAATCTCTTAAATGTAGTGCACAGTGAGTTCTGGAAACCGTAATATTTTTCAGCAAAATTTCCTTTTTGAGTGTGACATACCCATTTTACTACCTAGTATGTTACAAGAGACTCTTATAGTATTCCTGCTGGATTTTATTTAGGAATTGAAACTAAAATACCGCCTGTCTGAAAACTCTAGTGTCACACATTTTAATGTGTGGTAGAGGAACTCCTCATCCATAAATTGCAGTAAGAAATATCTGCAACAGTTACCTGCAGATATCTATTGCATGACCTTGCTGAGCGTACAGAATCAGTGACTGACCCTGGTTGTCCTTCCTTTACATACATATATATTTTTCTTTTTTTTGTTCTGGATCATGTGGGAGTTCATTAGATGTGTGTTTGCTTTCAATTCTGATTTCATCTGAAATTAAGTCTCTGGTTTGTACCTACTTTATCTACTATTTATCTAAAATGCAAAGATTTCAGAGGAGGGATCATAGTTTCTACTTTTGCTTTCTTAAAGTTGTCATTCTACAGTGCCTTATTAAAAGAAAAATGTCTAATTGTATCAGTACTGATACAGAATTGCAGTTTTAATCAAAGTTTGAAACTTTTTCTTCAACACATTTTTTTATGCCACGTACTTAACCTGCAAAAATATTTTAATTGATATGGCCTCAGATTTCCTCCCTAGTTAAACTTGCTTCAGTGTGTCAAGGACAGTGACTTCAGTGGCTCTGTGCAGACATAAAATAAAACACTTAAGTGTTTATAAGATCATAACCTGAAGAATATTTTTACATGGTTACATATCCTGATAAGTTACAGGAGTATTAACTATTTAGTACTTTTACATTTTGATTTTAATTATATTTATTACTTTTTTTCCTTTTTGAATGGACTTCTGAACCATCAATGTGTTATAATGATATTTTGTGGAGCTCAGAAGTCAAATCACCATGCTTTAAAAGGAATGAAATTCTTGTGTATTTGGCATGTAAACAGCAAAAGTTTTCAATCTGCAAACATTTTCTGACAGCAGAATTTAAATTATGTGTAGTTTTTTCCTTATGTAACTCTTCAATAGGAAGAGTCTGTAATGTTAGTTATGTGGATAGTGGGAACAAAACAGAATGGATTTTTGGACACATAATATTGTCTCAAAGGATGACTTATGTCCACCTTTACCCTGCAGTTGATTCTAGGTAATGTTAAATCAATCAATAAAAAATACTAATATTTAGGCTTAGCAATTAAGTTACCAGTTAAGCCTCTTTCAAGATAAGTAGCATGTTGAGTCTTGTTCCCTGCAGATATTGAAATTATTAGTTCCTCTTCTATGCCCAGATTTCATGGGGACTTGAGATTCCTGTGTGTCCCTTCGAACTCAGAACATTGTCCGTTTCTGTGAAATGTAGAGAATAATTGAAATTATCCATCTGGGTGAATGAAGGTGAAAATAGTTCATGAGACCATTTGTAAATAGAAATTCT
>VYXD01013623.1:344708-366799 GCA_013397195.1 Hylia prasina
TTTTCCTTATGTAACTCTTCAATAGGAAGAGTCTGTAATGTTAGTTATGTGGATAGTGGGAACAAAACAGAATGGATTTTTGGACACATAATATTGTCTCAAAGGATGACTTATGTCCACCTTTACCCTGCAGTTGATTCTAGGTAATGTTAAATCAATCAATAAAAAATACTAATATTTAGGCTTAGCAATTAAGTTACCAGTTAAGCCTCTTTCAAGATAAGTAGCATGTTGAGTCTTGTTCCCTGCAGATATTGAAATTATTAGTTCCTCTTCTATGCCCAGATTTCATGGATTGTCATGACAGACTCTAACGAGTCTGAAAATTACAATATTATTCCATATAAATTTTCCTAAGTAAATTCCACTACTTACTTTCTTGCACCTAAGGAAATGCATTAAGGCATTTCAACTCCAAAATCATATCCTTTTGGAGTCTGAAATGTTTATTCTTTTGTAAGCTGCAAAGGGGAGAATATATTCTGGCTTTTATAATTTAAAAAAATATAAGTAAACCCCAGAATTATGCTACTGGCTGCCTGCATCTAAAGTGATTCCACTAGAGGTTGATTTGACTACAAATCATTATGATTATGATGAGCATACTGATTATTACTTTTTACTTGTACAGAGCCATTTTTTCTTGAAGTATTGCAGTTCCTAATATGGACTATTGATGTCTGAATAAGTGATTTCTAGTAAATATAAACTAAAGATACTGAATTTTATATATAAAATATATTAAATGTATAGTAAGAATACACTGAAACATGACATTTCTTAGTATGTATCAGTTCAAAGTACCTGAAATAATTCTTCTCAAGCCTCAAATATTTGATTTGTTATTTTGCAGGCCATAATGCCTTAAGACACAGTAGCAAACCAGTTGACTAATGGAATTGGTACTTAGAATTAACAGTCATATTTAGTGTGAAATTTAGATCATGTATTTATTCCATATTCAATTTTTAATGATTTGGAGTGAGAATCAGGGGGGTTAATGGCTTCATATTCAGATTTCAGAAAGTGTGTTCTCTGTTGCAGCAGTCTTCAGGAATTTTTGTAGGAAAAGTACAACCTTCATCATTCTCATATTGAGAGACAAAATGAACAGGAATTCTGTTCACACTTCAGATGCATCAGTTTCTCTCTTCCCAACTAAAAATAGGTAGAGGACAAATGCTCCTTGTTTCATCCATAGGAATCTCTCCTTTCGTTAAAGTAAAACATTCTTACAAGACCATGTAATTTTAAAAAGTATTTATTTTGTACTGTTAATACAGCTTCTGGGTTTCTTCTACTTTAGTGTTGAGGGGCTGTGCTCATGTAGAAAAGGAGAGTAATGGTGTTTGCAGTGTTCTCAACTCTTCCCTACATCAACTGCACAATTCTTGTGCTTTTGGAAAAAGTCTCTTACAAGAAAGAAGATTTTATAAATCCTTGAGAGTTCATGCATCTCAGATTATATAGTCATACCTTTAAATTCACTTAACTAAAATCTTAGTTCCTGATATACAAGTTCATACTTCTGTAAATTTTAGGAAACTTCTCCCTCTCTATTGCAGATCTATCTTAGATTTTAAATCCAAATTTGCATTGTCACATATCTCTTTGGTCACATAGATTGTCACTATTTATTGACCATCTGTTTGTACCTCTCTGAGAACAAATCCCAGTGGATCTAGGGGTCTTCAAAGCAGGATGTCTGCTGGAGACACTTTGCAGAGAGAACTTTTTAGTCCCACCATGCATTCCTTCTATTTCTATTGGTCTTTTTGCCACTTAGAGAGGATGGAGGGATATAGGAGCCTCTGAGAGCTTCCTGTAAGGAGACTTCAGGGAGTTGCCTGTAGTGGTGGGGCAAGAAGACCACCTGGTTAATTATAGACTATTCTGAGAAGAGTAGTAAGAAGATGGTTTGAGGCACTAAGAAGCTAAGGAAAATTGGCTTTGGCATTTTTGCCTGGGTGTTTGGCCTGAAATTTAGAGGAGCAGTAAGCTCAGATTGAATGTCTAATGAATGTAGATTTAAATGCTAAGAACAGTCTTTCTCTCCCAAGAAAGGGAAAACATCTGCAGACTTGTCTGGAAGCTTGAAAAATCCATTGTCTGGAGAACAGGGAAGGTGTAAAACAGAAACCTGAAGAATGCTTACTGTGTCATTGAGACAGAGGTTATCCAAAAACTTTGGCCAAGATAAAACCAGTATTGTCAGCAAACACTGTTTTTCAAGGGAGTTTCCAATGACTGTGCTACTAGAGCATCTGGGGAATATGAGTATGCAGGGGCATATGGCTTTGATTATTAAACTAGTTTTAGTTTCACAAGATGAAGCTAGGACAAAAGACCAGATGTTTGCTTAAGGACTAGTGATTATTTTCAGAATCAGATTAGTATACATAGTTAACAGGCAAATGCCAAAAGGTATTTATTCATGTAAGAATTGTTACACTATCTTAGTCAAAGTATACCTATTTTGTACATTCCTTTAACTCAGAAAAATTAAAAGCTTTACAGAAAACAACTTCGAATTTGCTGGGTTTTGATGCTTTGTGTTACATCTTTTTCCTACAGTATTTTTTAATGGGGTTGTCACATTTTCAAGGTAGCTTTGTTTTATTTATCAGGTGGCCCATGGAAGATTTTCTGTTTCTTCCTTTGCACTGTGGTTTTTTTTTTTTACTTTAATTTGTTCTTAAAGCTACAAAAGACCATGGTGGCAAGATGGTAATGTCTCTTGCTTTCATTTTGTTGTCCTTGCCAATGTTGCTGGGGTCAGGTTAGCAAGATAATGAAGCTCAAACCCAAACCACTGTCACATCTGTCCTTGAGGTCACATTACCTGTTTGATTGCATACAGTAGCACTGGGGTAGTCTCAGTTTTGTTCAAGCCTCTTCCTTTAAGTGAGTCTTGTTCACATTCTTGAGTGAAGTATTACTGGAATGCACTGTGGATATTATCAGTGTGATTATAGCAAGAAAATTCAGTCAGTCAAATCTCTGTGTAAATTTTTGTCTGTACTTTACTAGTAGTGGGGTGGGGGGTGAGACAAAATAGTAAGGGGTAATTAGATGGATTTCCACAGGTGTTTTACGTGACTACCTCTTCTACTTCTCTTCCTATAACATATTTGATATGTTGCAAATATAATGAAAACCTGAAAATTTTGATAAGCACCTTCGTTGTTTTTTCAGACACTTGAATATTTCAATTACTTTATTTACATGTAATTCTGCATGTGAACTGCATGCTGATTTACAGTAAATAAAGGTAAATAGGGTCACTGAGTTGTGTTTATACATCACAGTGGTACTGTTCTTGCATGGTTTTTATCTTGCATGACAATGGAATATGTTCGTATTACTTGTATAACATGTCTTGTGGTTTATGCATGCTGCACTAATCTCTGTGTTAAATCTGTCCCCTCTTTATTCAGAGCATGCTGTCTCGGTCCTTTAATTCCAATTATGCTGCAGTTAGCAGCTTTCACTATGGCAGCTCTAGGGATCTGCATGGCAGCCAGGGTAGTGTTGCCTTGAGTGTTGCAGACGGAAGAGGTTCTGGTGTGCACATTGTTCGAGTGAGTACCTACAGGAGGCTATTGCAATATATAGAGGGGGAGAGAATAAACTGTAAGGGGGTCCTTAAATTGACAGAGTTATCCTTTTGCATATGCACAATGTTTTAATTAAAAGAATATAATTTATATGCTGAGTTTTCTTTTAGGCATTAAATATTTTGCCTTCACTTCATATGCTGTAAACTTACTGCAGGGCTTTTCAGTTTAATGTCATGAAGTTGAGTTCTCTAACTGGCTTTGTAGATGGTTGAGCATATATAAAACTGTCTGGTTTCAATGTACTTTTGTGATCAAAAGATTTCCATTCTGAATTTAACCTAGGCTGGTAAGGTTTGAATAAAATCTGACTATTTTTATTCTTCCCCCAGAACAAATTCTGATGATATAAACTGTACTGTAAGATACTGTAGGCATTCAAGCAAATTCATAGTCAGAAAATATGAGGAAATCAGTTTCTAAATGAGCACCCTGGGTGATGTTATGGCATCCATAGTGAGCACGATAAAGTCAACAGAAGAGTTCCTTGAATCCTTGAATAGTTAGCCCCTAGGATTTGTTAATTAATTTACTGCTAATAAAAGACACCTCTATAGTTGCAAGATTTGTACATGCCCATCAGTATTTTATGGGTGTATGGTGTCTTGGTTTGTGAGATTTTTTGCATGAATAATGTCCTAGTTAATCAAAAAAGATAAAGAATGATAAAGCCCTTAAAATCTTTTATCCTGAGCTTCTTTTGAGAATTTTTTAGTTTTAATTATATGAAGACTGTTGTCTTTACTGCCTTGTTCTGTTTAAAGCATCCCCAGGCTTCTGCTCCAGGAGACCAATGCCAGGATGAAGTGTTCATTTCAGGACAGCAGAATTACTCCTCTGCCACGCTTAGTCTCAAAGATGTTCCTCCAGACAGCATCAAAAAAACAGCTGTGCAGGTAACCATGTGCATGACAACACGGACAAGACATCATTTGCTATTATTCATAAGGCTGTATTTTTTATTAGCAGAAGGAGAAACTTACATTGGGATAGCAGCTGGAACTAGGGCTTTTTTAAAATGTAATACACAGGCTTCAAAGCTGGCATAAATGAAACAGCATCCTCTTTTTAGAAGACAAAACGGTTAACTATATGAGGAGAGAGAGTTCTTCTTTTTCTTCAGTAGATGCTTTGAAAGAATAAAGTACTTGCAAGTGAAAATTGGAACATGGCAGATGATTTCAGAAAAGTAATATGAAGCTGATTAAACCTTTTAAAGAACAAACTTTAAATCTGTTGTGATGAAATCATGATGATAAACCAGAATTAGTAAGAGGCACTCTGTATTCATTGCTAAGCACCACCTCTGGAGGTGGGTCTTATTACTGTGAAACAAATGGATTCTTGTAAATTATTATGATGCAGAAGTTGATTTTATTCTTACACCTTCAGTAATTTCTACAGACAATGGTTATTGGGAACTTGCATAGCTGTGAATACCTTTTACCTATATAAACTCTACCTCTGGCAACAAAAACTATTTCTTGTCATACTTCAAGTTTTCAGAAAAGGCAATGGAAAATTGTTTAAATTAAATACATATGATCTGTAAATAATCTGAAAATGTATTATATACACGCATCATTTCTCAGAACCAGTCTGACATAAACTCAACAGAGCAGATTCTGATATGTGTCCATTCACATAGCAAGGTTACAGGTTAAAATTTGCACACTTAGTTACTCCTGATACTGAGAGAGTATTTTAATATCCTTGTATCCTGTAACTAATGTGATAATGATGGCAGGCCAATCTGAAACTCAAGTGTATAGCATTTTTGGAACCATGCAGATGAATCTGTGACTAGTTAGGCTTGATAAGAGCATGAGAGGCATTGGCCAGGGGGTAAAAAGGCTGCCCATCTCAACACAGTTTCACTAAGGAAACATTGTCACCTCCAGCATCATTTCTGGTGACGTGGTTGGAATGCACTCTATGTCTTGACAGTTGTGTACCTCATTGCTACTTGTCATCATTATACCTATCAATCAATTACATATGCATTAACAAGAGAGTAACATTTGTTGGAAATAGTACAATTTTGATATTAAAATCTTGAGCTTGGATGCGAACTTGCTCAGGGAGTTTTCTTGTGGTCACCATGCGATGCTTGGGGAGCATATAGTCTGCCAGCGGGGGTGATGGGGATTTTCTTTCTTTTGTATCATCTTTTGGAAATTGTTACATTTCTAATTGTTAAATCTCTAATTTTTTTGCAAGAAAAGCGCAGACTATTATGGTATGACTCAAGTGTCAGTGCCATCAGTTGCACTGCTACAAAATAATGTTTGGGAAAACTGAATGGAAAAACAAGTGCTAAAAGCACAGGCTGTATAATTTGTGCTAATAAATTAGCACTCAAACTAGGTTTTTGTTTTTCAGATTGTTCAGTAGGTCAGAGCTGATAACTGTAAACAAAATGGATATAATTGTACATGGTCCAGAAGAGTACTTTTAGTAATGCTGCTGAAAATTAAGAGCAGTGACATATGAGAAGTATTGAATTAATAAAGCAAGAATTGAGGATTGCTGCTTATAGAATGTGTGACCCTGAGTATTCGTGTTTGTTTCAGATGCCTTTAACAAATGGACAAATGTGCCAGCCTCAGAGACTTCCAGCAAACTACAGCCAAGTCCATCATCTCCCTCCTCAATCATCAGTCGCAAGACATCCATCTAGAGAGCAATTAATTGATTATCTGATGTTGAAAGTTGCCCACCAACCTCCCTATACCCAGTCCCAGTGCCCTCCCAGGCAAAGCCACGAGTTGGCAAAGCAAGAGGTAGGAGTAAAATCTGACAGATACCACATCTGTCAGTCAGAGACAATAAGTTATCACCTTGTTTTAATTTGTTGTAATTTCTCAGTAGATGGTGACAGAAACAATATAGGGATTTATCTCCAACAAAAGATGTTATCTCAGAGCAATTCTACTCATCAAATCACACATTCCTTCCAGTTTTGGGAGAAATGTGGTGGAATTTTAACTGAATGTACCAGAAACTTTAATTTGCATCTTTGTACTGAGCTAAAAATTAATTTCTCAACTAAATGTATTTATTTATCTCAACTTCATTATTTAGCTAGTAACTGAAGAAAACACAAGGTCACAGGACAACTTAGAGTAATTGCATCTGGAATGGTTAAAAAACTGCAAAAGCAGAAATGTGTATCCGTAAGCAAAAATCTATAAAAACGTTTGAGCAATCTAATGCATATCTGATAATTATCAGTTTTATTTTGGATAGACAGATGTGTATATAAGAAATTCTTGTAACATTTAATGACTCATTAATTGATTGAGTTTTTCGAGAAAATCCTGATAACTACATTTTCACTCTGTGTTAGAATGAGAATGTCCATTTCCTGTGTAAAATGAGTTTTTTATTCAACTCTTCCAGCAAGAGAAAGAGGACTGAGTCTTGGCTATGTAGAACTTGGAGTGGAAGTAGGAATGAGGTTTGATTTTTCAAAATTTACCTAGAGGTAGCAAAGAAGTAGGAGGAACAGATTCTTTCACAGCATGTATATTTGCTAGGGGCATTAAAGTAACCTACATAATATCAAAATATCTCTGAATTTTAAGCCTATGTGAATTATGATTATAATAATAGTGGTATTGGAATAAAACTTAGGTACAATGATATGTGATGGTTTTGTATTGCAGTCTTGTTCTGCATTAATATTATGAAGTATGATACTCTCTTGATCTGCTTTTTAAATTTTTTCTTTCATTTTAAAGCTTTTATTCACCTGAATTCCTTAGTAATACTTTCATTACAGTAGCTTTGAATGTAGATTTTCAGCCAATTCATCCAACTTTGATTGTAATTACTTAGATTCGAGTGAGAGTTGACAAGGATCCAGAACTTGGATTTAGTATATCAGGAGGAGTTGGAGGTAGAGGAAATCCATTCAGACCAGATGATGATGTAAGTATTCTGTACTAATGCTTCTTGAAAGCCTTGTGATCTATAATGTTTCTCATGTTCAGCAATGGGAGAAAAGAAAATATATTTATTTCCCAAACCACTATGCTCCAGGACTGCAAGGGAGAAAATTGGACAAATGATGTGGAAAATCAAGGTTCTAGGTGGTCACAGTGGCTGGATGACAGTATAGATTATCATTCCAGATGAGACCTTTTTGCACAGTTCTAGTTATCAGTCAGCAGATTTGAGATAGTAATTGTGCAATGTACAGTTAGAAGAGATCTTATAAAAGAGACAGTGATTTAGCCTACAGCTCTATTTTCTGGTAGTTGATAATTCATCTTGACATATACATCTGCCAAATTAAACCAAGGTGGATCACAGTTTGCCCCTCAGTAACTCCTTAAAGATAATTCTGGATTTTTAACAACAGAAAAGGAAGGCAGTCTCAAAAGCCAGAGACTACAGAATAATACTGCATTCCCTTCTACTTAGGATGGAAAATTGAGAGAATGTTTTGAATTACATCTGTTTGATGCTATCCTGTTGCTATAAAGATGATGTCAAAAGTATTTCCACCTCTTTTTTTCCAGGGCATATTTGTAACCAGAGTGCAGCCAGACGGACCAGCATCTAAGCTGTTACAGCCAGGGGATAAAATAATTCAGGTATTGTAATGACTTAGTTAACTACCCTGTGTAACATACTGGTTTGTTTTCAGTTTGCACCTAAGAGCAGAAGGTTTAATTTTTAGATAGATTACCAATCTTTTCTTGATTTATTCTTGTATTCTGAGATGAAGCTTTTCATTTTCTGTCACCTAACACGCCAATAATTGAGTCAGACTGAAGCACAGTGGATCATTTTTTCAAATTCAGAGCATTTTTCACACCTCCAAAGACAAAAAAAAAGTGACAAAAGATGTCATTTGAGATGGAACAGGAGCATTTCATTAGGCTATACTTTCATTCAGTTACTGCATTTGTGGTCATTCACATGCAGTGTTGTGAACAATGTGTTGTCTGAACACCAGCAGCTGCCCCTGACAGCCACTCTCCACAGCTGCACTCTCCTGTTACATCCCTCTCTGTGCTGCAGCTCCTGCCAGCCTTTGCTGCCTCTCCCCCACGGGCAGACATGCAGGAGCACTGGCCAGGGCTGCCCCTTTGCTGGCTGGTGTCTGGCTGGTCACAGCATGCACCTCCTGGCTGCCCGTCTGCTGCTGGCCAGCCAAGTCAGGCATTTCAGGAGCCATGGCTTCTGGACTGCAGGCTCTGTTGTTCTTTTCTCTAGGAAGTCTGCACCTGTCAGACCTTTTCTGTATCAGATTTGTTTGAAGTTGTCATAAGCAGTGGGGGGAGGGGTCAGGGAAATGAACAGTATGTTCACAGTGCCTTACTTTCTTAACCAAAATGGGCTAGTCGGACATTTGAACATTGTTTCAGATACTCTTAAATTGCAGAGCTGATTAAAAATAATTATCTGCTATATCAGGAAAATGTTGATGGAGTCAACTCTGCTGAATTTCAATTTTCTAAAAACAGAACAAACAAAAAGCCTAAAACCAAAATCCCCCACCCCCACTAGTATCTCAGTTAAACCACAACATCCTGTGAACCGTATTCTAAAACAAAGCCAAATTGAAAACTCAGCCTGATTCTTCAAATTAAAGATAAAGCTAAAAGACACACAAGAAAACTGAACTGAGACTAAGTTGTTCCAACTAAAAGATGGCTTGTTCTTGAGCATGATAAATAACCTGTGCCTGTTTCTCTTCACTGGGGTGAGGTCGTAGTTCTCTTACTCATACAGGTATGCTGGTAACCCTAACCCAAGGTTACCAACACATACAGGAACAGCAAGCATGTTAAACCTTTGAAAAAACTGTTAGCACATTTGTTATGTATTTGTAAAGTGGAACATACCTGAAAGCTAGCTTCTGTTTTAATAGTTTATTCCTGTCTATAAATGCCATGCAGACAAATGAAATTCCTTAATGAAGCAGTTTTTTTATGTTGGGACTGCTTGGATTTTGCTTATTGTTGAATAAGAAATTCAGTTTGAAAAAGAGCTCAAGGACAAGTTGTGTTTCCATGCATAGACAATCAGAAGCCACTTTATTTCTCATTTAAAAAAAGGTATTTTTTAATGTAACGGCACATTCTTTTCAGCTGTGATAATCTCAATGATGTAATGACAGTCCCACTCTGTCGTGTTGCCACTCAGACTTCTGTGGATTTTTTAATGAATATCATCTCTTCCAAAATGCCTTTGCTATGCTTGATTTTGCAGTGTTCTCTGTAAAACATTAAATAGGCGTGCATATTATAATGCATGTCTAAATACATATGTATAATAAAAACATTCCACATGACTAATGACTAGATAAGTCACTAGATTAGACTGAAAGTGAGATTTAAGATTAGGCTACGACATTCTGTACAAACTATGATTTGGAAGGGTTGTTGCCATTTCTGCTCTCTGAACAGTCCACATAAATCTTCCTCTGCAACTCTGGAAAGATTTGAAAACCCCTGGTTTTCTAACCAAGGATTCAGCTGGTAACAACAGTGAGTGCTGAGTGATAAGATCTAACTTTCAGAATATCACAGCTAGGCACAGAGAGCACATCCAGTTCTCTGTCACCACATAAGTAGCTCAGGGGAAAAGGTGGGATGCACAGCTGGAAGCTGTTACAGTATAAATGGACAAATTTGTCCTTCTGCAACGTTTTGCTGACCAGGCTGAGCATGATCTTGCACTGGTACACTCTGAGGAGTTGAGCCATAGCCATGTTTTCCCTGTCTTTTGCAGGCCACTTGGGCCTGTCTATTTGCCAAGACAAACTTGTCCAAGAATAACAATATTGTTTAGAGTCACACACAAAGACAAGTTGGGATTATCTCAGAGTCTTAACACAAGAAAATGGCTCCCAGTGCCATTCATGTTTTTGTCAGAAGACTCAATAGTTTTAATTTGTCACAGATGCCATTTCTAATATTCTGATTCTTAAAATAGGATGTATCATTTGTAGTGGGGTTTTTTGGTGTGGCTGTATTACAGCTGATGAATTAGATGTCTGATGTCAATAGCTTTAAGTTCAGGGGGTTTTTTTGTTATTATTTGCAATAGTCTTCCAAGGCTGATATATTACTTCAGTTTTTTGTAGCATGCAGGTGCAAATTCAAATAATCTGCAGTGTTTTATTCTCCACATTCATATAGAAACCTTAAGTTTAAATAAATTTACATGAAATAATGAAACATCTTTTACTAACATGGTTAACAGGACTGTGATTTTCCATTTTAAATATTCCTTTTTAGGCTAATGGATACAGCTTCATCAATATTGATCATGGACAAGCAGTATCGTTGCTAAAGACTTTTCAGAATGCAGTGGAACTCATCATTGTGCGAGAAGTTTCTTCATAAGTACCGTGCATTGTGGGGATAAACCAACAGAATTCATTGAAGGACTATGGGGAAACTGAATATTTTGCATATTTTTATACATCAAAAGAACTCAAAAAGAATTATGATCAAAATTTGTACAGGAAATACTGAACTTGTGGTTAAAGGGGGAAAAACCACTGTAGAGAACATACAGGAAATAATTTTGGAAGTGCGTATGGTGAATAAACTTGTTTTTAAGCATTATAGCAATCTAAGGATCACTCCTCCAAGAACAAACCTGTGTTGTTTTTTGTACAGATGGTAGGTTTATTTTTGGATAATTCATACACATTACTAAACTTTGTGCAAGGCTTTGCGAAGCCTCAGTTGTAGCCAATGGACAGATGGCAGGGCTGTCTGTCCTGTAGCTGTTTATTGCCTTTATTTTTATTCACCAGATATTAATGTGTTACGCTGAACCACTTCTGTAGATACGAACGGGGATATGAAGTGTTGGCTTTGCTATGTGCACATTGTATAGATGAATGGGTAGATGGAAGGTGGTGCTGGTTGGACAGAATAAAGGTCAGGTGAAACAATTATCTGCTATCTAAATCTGGAATCTGGAGAGAAGAAAAAGTGTTTCGTTCTGGAGTGTACGTCTACCAATAGAAAATGCAATAAAAGCTTACGGTGTTTTTTTTTAGGAAGACTGTAACTACAAATTTGTGATATTATACAGGATTTGTTCTTAATGTAGTCACTGAATATTCTTTTGCCACATGTGATTCATGTTTAGTTCTTTTCTTGAGTACATAATTTTTTCAACTGTACTGTGGAATTGTGCCCAGAGATTTTTTCTCTGCTATGGAAATCCCCAATTTTGTGGAAATGGTGATAATTTTATCTTTATAAAAAAGACTCCATTTTAAGCTGACAGATTTTAAAAATGAAACTGAAATGGCCAGTTTTTAAGATTGTTGCCTGTAATATATATTTAAACATACACAAATGATGCAGGAAAGGTTATGAAAGACATCTTGATTTTGTTTGGCCTTTGCATTGCCTTGTTAATCAAAAAGGAAACCATACGCATGGAGCTAGGTAACCAAAGCAAGTTTGTGAAACTTTGAGCAGTGATGGAGAATTGCTGTGGTGAGGTGGGGGGCAAAGAGAGGGTGTACTTAACCCACCAGTCCGTAATGAGGTTTCTTAAAGGGCTGTTCCTACAGGTAACATTAAATGTGAACTAGACACTTCAGAGTCATTAAAGGGTTTCTAATTACATTAATGTAATAGTGATTTACCACAGGCTGCCTTTGTTCCTTATTACTGTAAAAAAGGTTCAATTATGCTTCTGTTAATTTTGTTTACCAGAAACATTATCTTTCTCCTTTGTAATTGAATAGAGACTGCATAATCTGCAGTGATAATTCATACACGGTTGTTATGGACCAGGGAAAAGTGCCATAGAAGACCGATAACTGTTTTTAATCAGGGCTAATAATTAGCCTGTCATTGGAGCAATATTCAATTATTGCAGTTCATTTTTAATTACGTACAAGTTGGTAGTTTGAGGCAGGTATAAGCGCTTTTTTCAACCCAAAAAAGTAAATGCTTTTAATAAAGCTAGCAAAAACACCAGCTTCCTTTAGTTTTGGAACAATGAGCTGGAAGAGAAAGGAATTATACATAGCTAGCAGTAATAAACAGGCAGTACTTTTTTAATAAGTGAACTCCAATATTATTGCACTTCTTTCAAAGATGTTAACTATTGCTTATTGTACTGTGTATAGTTCTAATAATTTTAATTGAAACCCTTTAACAACTCTTTGTATATTTTAATTCTTTTTAGTTGATTTTCAGTAATATTTACATAGAAAATGATTTTTTGGATATATTAGCAGAAATGTGCTGTATTTTGATAAAATTCACTTATTTTCTGTGTGCTGTTAATCTTAAAGAATGAGAAACATAGCTATATAATGGCAGGCTTCAGTGTTTAGTTCTTATTTAGTTTCTATTTTTTTATTGAAAATGCAAAATGTTCACATCACATGTTCATTACTTTTAATCATGTTATTTTTATCACACACTGCCTTTTAATGGGGATACATACAGACAAGTCCTAAATGACCTTGGTCTTCTATAAAACCTGTATCTTTGAGAAGGGAAAAGTCCAAAAAGCAGAACTGATTCTTTACTGATCTTGGACTGACTTTGTATACATTTTGCAGTACATTTAAATATATCACTGAGAAATTATACTGTATTGTATTTTGCTTTAATGGTAACAGAAGTTTTAAATGTTGTTGTGTCACTTAATTTTCAGATTTATGTATCACAGAAAAATTCTACCAAAAACTGTTTGGCTGGTAGAACTATATAAGTAGAGATTTATAGCAAGAAGTTTAGTACTTCTTGTGGAAATACTTGGCCAAAGCTTGTCTTCCGTCAGTTAGCAAATTAATTGTCTAATAAAACATGGATTATGCTGATTTTACTCACTAAATGTTTGAGTTTTCAGTGAATTGAAATGTGTTTGTTTTGTCAGTGTCAATGTGTGAAGGTAAATATGTCAGACTAAATGATTTTGTGGGGAGTGGGAGAAGGAAGTCTCCTGAACTAGTCCAGCCAGGATTCAAAAGGAGGAGAGACAGTATCAGCACTTTTCATTTTGAATGCATTGTAAACTACATTTTGAATAGAGTAAAATCCATCAGCAGCTTGAGTTACTCAGCATGGCAGTGAATTGATACAAACTGTGTTAATTCTTTCTATTCTTAATAGTTCATTAAAGAATCAGTTCAACTGATGTAATGAAAAGATGAAGTCTCCCACGTATTTATTATGTAAATATTTTTTTAGTTTCTTTTTTTGGATGATTTAAAAAAAGTGTAAATACTTGAAAGCATTCTATAAACACAGACATAGCAATAAGCAACACACAGAATCAAGCATTCATTATTTCGGTTTTGTTTAGAAATACTCCCTTGTCAACAGCTATGTAATGTTTCTATTGATCAGCATTTATTCAACATTCCAAATTTTTGTACATAATAAGACTGTTTCTGAGGTAACACATGGAGAATAGATAATAAAGTAATGCTCTTTAAAGCTGTGTGAAATTGACTTATTTAAGTTTTAGGAAATTCTCCATAACACTATTTTATTCATCTACAGTTTCTGTAGACCTCAGTACTCAATCAATATACATTAGTCAAGTCTTGTGTTCCTGCCTCTGTGAATCTCAGTGACCACGGGTCTGTTCTAAGTGATTTCATTGCAAGTCTGGGTTCTTCACAACAAATAAATGTTTTTGTGAATAACCCCATGTGGTGGTTGACCTTGCCTTGATGCCAGGTGCTCACCAAGCTGCTCGATCATTCCCCCTTCCCCAGCTGCACAGGAGAGAAAATAAGACAGAAAACAACATGCGGGTTCAAATAAGGCAGTTTACTAAAGCAAAACAGAAAGGTTACACACATACAAGCAAAGTCACAATAAATAATTTTATTTTCTACTTCTTATCAGCAAGTGATGTCTAGCCACTTCCAGGAAGCAGGGCATCAGCATGGGTAGCAGTTGCACCAGAAGACAAACACTAAAAAACAAATTCCCCACCTTCATCTTTCTCTCCTTAGCTTTTCTATCTGAGCTGACATGATGTGGTATGAGACAGACCACCCCTTTGGTCTGTTTGGGTCAGCTGCCATATTTGTGTCCCCTTCCAAGGTCTTGCTCACCCCCAGCCTATTGATGGGGGGGCAGAATGTTGGGAAGACGGTGCTGGTGCTGTGCCAGTGCTGTACAGCAGAACACACCAGACACTGGTGTGTTATCAACTCCTCTCTAGCTACCAGTGCAAAGCACAGATCTGTGAGAGCTGCTGTAAGGAAAATTAACTTCATCTCAGCCAGACCCAATGCATCCCAGTCTTGCAATGAAATCAGATAGAGCAGTGAGTGGCTTCTGTCACAAAGAGGACTTCAGTTGCAAGCTTAGTAGTTTTGATAGGCAGAGAGAGATGCCTAGGTCAGTGAGTAGGGTTAAAATTAAGAGTATGCTGAAAGCACTCTGAAGGATTGTACAAAGGCGATATGCTAAAGACCTTAAACAGCTAGGAGCAGAATTTCACAGGAGAGCTAAATTTGGCTTTACATCCAGTTTTCTTGGAAATCATAATAACACAAACTTACTTTTTTTTTTTCCTTGTGTATGTGGATCTGATATACCACTACCACTATGTTCTACTTCTACACAGGAAACTGATTCTCATTAATAACAGGTTATGGCCCTAATGACCCTGGAGTATTGAGCCCCTTGTTTAGGTTTTCTCTATCTGCTCCCTACTTTAACATTGTGTCATAACTCAACAGTTTACATTCCGTCAAGCATCTGAGAATACTGGGTCTAACTTCTGTTTTTCTGCCTGAAGGCACTTTTTCAGATAGAAAGTATATTTTTTGGTATGGTATCCCTGCTGCCATGGATTATATTCAATTTTGGAGACTGTATTGCTGTATCTATGAGGCTGCCTTGAAACTGGAGTTCTGCTACACCATTAAAACTGCACTATAAGTAGGAGCTTTACCTGCAGTGCTGGAAGCCACCAGTTTCCAGCTATTGCCCTCCACTGGCATTCCACCTGTGCCTCTGCTAGTGACAGACTGCCCAGGTGGGGAGTCTGCACTGGGGGGCCTGGGGCTCTTGAAGCTGTAGAGTCTGAGGAGGTCCCATCTCTCCCCAAGCTGCACAGGTTGCTGACTTCCAAAATTCCTCTGCTTAGCAGCACAGCTCTCCAACAGCAGCACAGGTCTCACACAAAAGATCCAGGGGGGCCCTAGGTACTCCCTCTCCAAGCAGGGGCAGCTGCAAAAAAGGCTCCAGGCAGCTTGCATGGAGAGCTGCTGACCACACTTGTTACAAGCTGCCAGATCATGCCCAGGCCCACAGCCCAGTGGCCCCCTTGCCTTGTACCTGGCAGCAGTAGGTCCCTTAAGTTTCTCAGAGCGTTCCTGGGAGCATCTGGTCTGTTCTACTGCTCTCTGAAAGCCTCAAGTACAGACAGCATCACCCTTCCCTGCAGTTCAGCCCCTCTTCTCTGTGGCACTCCCTGATGTTGGCTCTTTGCTCCCTTGTGTTTACTGCTCCTGAATACTGTCCATGAGAATGTGACTTGTATTTCAGTTCTGCAATTTGAACTATTGGAACTATTTCTTTATATTAGGGATAAGCATTAAGTATGGAAAAAGTAGCAGCTGTTTGGCTTAAAGGAAGAGAAAATATGAAATGAGCACTAAATCCAGTGTTTTAACCTACATCAGAAATATTGTGCACAGGATGTTGTGCCTATCAAAAGTAATTCGTAAGTGTGGGTAAGCATTACTGAGCTGTGAAAGAGTCAGTTAACAAACAGCTTGTAATTCTTGAGACAGGACATTTTCAGCCCCTCATATTTAGATCAATACCTGATTAAAAGCTTTAGAGGTGCACTTAGGATGTGCAAGAAAACCTATGACTAGGCTGGTCAGGTTCCTGAGATGGCCAGGAAGAGTTCCTCATGAAAAGTCATACTGCTGAACTAACAAAGCTTTTCTGCCTGGCCTGAACATTAGAGCACCAGGAATTAAATTTCCTATCACAGTAGTCTGCAACATCTATTTTTGCAGCTGCGGAACACAAGGGGGAGTGTGGCTCTGCGCTGCATCCATTTCATGAGGCATGGCTGGGTGCTGCAAATGGCTGAAATCTTTATGCTTCAGTATTGTTCAAAGCAACAAAAAAAACTGTGGCAAAATATTCACTCGTTTGCCAGATGTGGAAATACTGATTAGGACAAACTTTTCATGGACTGTCTTTTAATAGGCAAAGTGGTAACAGATGAACCAGATGCTCTACAGAGAAATTCTCATTCAACTGCCAATGTTGGTAATTTATAAAGGGAACTTTTGAGAAAAAACCAACAACAAAACCCCCCAAAAAATGGGTAGAAGCTTTCTACTGAATTATAAATATGCACTGGCAAAATACAGAATTTGTAAGTATTGTGCCAGGGCTCACATCAAAGTTTTAGCATATTTTATGTATTTCCATCTGCAAGAACTTCCAGTTACAACAGAATAATCAGCTACTGGTTTTGAATATGGAGGAGGTATTTTTGCTGAGAATGCTTCTGCCAAAAACTACTTCAGCTGAAAGCTATGGCTTCACAAGAGAAAAACTGAGGTTTACTAATAAACATTGAAATAGATAGTAATAGCTGGTTAGTTGGCATAATACTAAGTCCTGGAAAAATGAAATAATCATGTAAAATTGCCTCATTTGCTAACTGACATGAGCAACGACTGATGAGGTTGGTGTAGATGCATGCAAGGGTTAGAAAGGATGCTGAAAACCTCCAAACAGATAAAACATCTAAACATTTTTTTTTTTCTGCTGTGTTTTAATTTTATGAAAACACTCTGGGTGATTTCCTGACCCTGCAGAAAACAATGTGTGGCGTTATTTAATTCCAAATGTAGTTAATCTATTATAGATTGAATCATTATGTGCTTATATTTTAAGACATTTGAAGACACCAAGAATTTTTTTTAGTGCTCCTACTTACCAAAGTCACTTTGTTTTCTAATACCACCTATTTTATGCCACTTTCAAAAAAAAGTTGGAAGCAAAACATTAATGTTTATCTGCACCGAGTTATACTCCAGTTTTTAAACTTCACAGTTATAAAGATTCTACAATATTCTTATGCCATGAAGAAAACTTCTTGCCCTGCTCCTACAAAATGTGACTGGAAAGAAGAAGAAATTCATCCAAGTGAATTCCAGAATTTTCTATCCAATACCTTTGAATTACCTTGTTCAGACAGGTTCTTTTGAGGTTTAGAAACATCTTCCACTTATGCAGAATTACATGCTGTGACTCCCAGCAGGACACCCTCGCAGCAAAGAAGAAAGAAGCTTTTTTTTCACTCCAGTGGACACCTACCCAAACAGTTCCCATTGCACACCCTGCCAGAAAAACAGCAAGTAGCAGATCTCTCAGCAGACACAAAATTACTTTAANCTTATATTTCCCTTTCATTTCCCTACACATACATAGTCAGACATGGATGGCTATATGGGGTATGGGTATTAAAAGTATATCATAAAACTATTAGTCTATCTACTGATATGTAGACTTTTATATAGCTTTTAAAAGGGGTTTTATAAATCTCCTTTTGAAGAAAAAATGCTTCTGTAATCCAAGAAGTGTTGTCTGTAGAACAGATACTAGGTTTTATAAGTCACTGTAGAAACGCTGCCCTGAAAAGTAACGGGATGAAGACTCTGTTTTCAGATTAAGGTTCTCAAATATTAACTGCCTTTGTGCATTTTCCCAGTCTCTCAGTGGCAGAGATACTCCTCCTTTGTTAATATGTGCTTGGAGATTCAAAGTTAGCAACACTATCCCAGGTTGTCAGCTAACCCTCTCATCTTATTTTGAACTAAGTTTAAAAGTAAGTCAAGAAAAGCTACCCTGTCTTTGATACAAGCAATTTTATGGGGAGTAGAATGTCATTGTGAGAGACACTCCTAGAGATGCTAACGTGACTCTTCTAATCAATACTGCTATATAAATGCAGCAATCCTAACTTTTTCATGAGTTTGCTGTAAAACAGATAAAAAGCAGACGCAAAAATCTCACAGCTGTTTCAGTTTACCAAGGCTACTAACTTGTACAGCTGACTGCTATCTAGAGGCAGCAGGTTTAAACTGGTTTCAGCTGGTTACACTGACCATGTAGCATTCATCTGTTTATCTCATCATAGGCAGGATTTTAAGATTTCTAGATAAACTTGAATCTGGGGAAACCAATTAATACTCTAGAAATTTTATCTGGGAAAAAATATTTTCATAATTGTTTTGGCAGGTATATAAATTGGTCTTTATTTTTAAATAATTTTATAGAATATTTGGGATTACAGATGTGGTGGACTGGGGATTACTACACAGAATTAAGAGTTTGTTTTCTGTAAAATGTTTTTCTGTTCTACATCAGTCTTCTTAAGAAAACTCCATAAATTATACCAAGGCATACATAAAAATGAGAGCGGTTACCTGATAAACCTGAAAGATTTAACAACGGAAAGGGGATGAAAGCCACTTCTTGTACTTGGGAAGCACTGTGGATCTGCTGGAGTTTAAAATAAAGTCTGTTGTCTTTCAAATGTTATGAAGTTAACATTTTCTGGTCTGTTTGTATTTGAAAGTTAGTTCAAGTTAATCTGATGTGTGAACATGTGTCTGTGAAACTGGAACATGTGTCTGAGCACAAACAGAAAATGAGAGTATGATTAGCGGTAGTTTGTACTGGCAGTCTACCACTGTGAGTAGTAGGAGATTAGCATTTGAAGATTATGCCTGTTGGTTAATTCACAAGAGAAGGAACATTGATATTGTAGAAAAGAAATTGTTTTCCTGTGTTCTGCATCACTAATCTACACAAAACATTGACATCTTGGTTATACAAGAAGGAAAGGGGTGTAAAGTTACTGTGCACGAAAACAAACTTAGGTAGCACAGGCTATACAAATATATTGGCTTTTAGTGGCATTCTAGCACTGCTTTCAAAAGAGCAGCCAAAGAAAAATGGGACAAAGTTAGACAAGCCTTGTGAAAGTCAAAATACAGTATGAGATGCTGTCCCCTCATTCACAGGCCAGTCCTTTCATGGCAGCAGAAGGCTACCAGGTGGTCAGGCACAGCTTTCTCTTTATAAATCCGTACTCAAAACTCCCAGTCTACTTCTTATCCTTAGCATGTTTAAAAATGGCTGTCAGGGGAATTTGCTCTGTCACTTTCCCAGGGACTGAGGTGGAGCTGATTGCCCTCTAATTTTACCAATGTTCCTTCCTGCCCATCTGAAATCTAGGGGTGACATTGAAACACTGTGACTTTGAAAGATAATTAGAGGTGGTCACACAGTACACTGGCCAGATTCCTCAGTGTACTGTGGACTGTACAGTCACAGAAACATCCCATCATGTCCTGTGACCTTGTGTGTGAACAATTCCTTTAACCTGGTTCTGCCTAGCCATGGGTACATCTTTGCTCCAGCTTCCTCGTTAGTCTCAAGGGCTTTAGATTTCCAGAAGCAAGTTTTACCAGTGCTACAGGAGTGGTTGAATCTAAAGTTAAATTTCACTTCTCACAAATTTCTAAAAACTTAGAACTATTTTATTTTTATCAAGTAATTGTTAGCTCTGTGGCCAACACTTTTGGAAGTCTTCAAGGTTCCATTTAAAAGTATGAAACGCTGATGAAAGCTTTCTAATGTTTTTTCTTTTACCTCATGTGATCTCAATTCCCTCCCCCTGCAAGCACAGCATGTACCAGAGAGATGTCCACCTCTATCAGACTGCTGTCTGCTTAAAAGGTGACTTTATGTAATGAAAATACTTTTCTCCTGATCCTCCAAAACACGTTTTACTGTAACTTTCTTCTGAATTGCCAGTATTTTTCTATGGGTACTGGCAATTAACATTACCCAGTAAATGCTTTCTAATGCTCAAGGCACGATCACAAATACAGTCTTAGACAAAAGGTTAATAGTCACTCTTATTTAACAGTTTTATATTTAGAAACCTGGAATTTAAGTTTCCCTCCAAAAAGCCTACAGAATGCCATGTGTTTTGCTAGTTAACCTAACCAGCAAGGTGGAAGTGAAAGAATTTATTTACAGGAGCTTTATTTACATGCACAAATACAGTTAATAGCAGGTAAAAACGGGTGAGCAAAATTGAAAAGTAATTTGTACAGATATTAATTCACTTTGATCACAGCTAGAGTTTTCTCTAGACCTACTGCAATTTGTATTACTGTATTTGTAAAATGCAAGTCTGTTAGCCATTGATTAGAGATGATGTCTGGGCACTGCTTGTGCAGCAATTCCTTTTTTGGATGCCTACTCTTTTTATTTAACTTTTTCTTTCTCAATAGCTCTGAGTGTTTTTATTATAGGAGAGGGTGTGACTCCTTAACACCTTTAAATTTTGAACGGTTTGACTAAAATCGTCATTGTTTGCTTCCAGCTTTTTAGCGGTAGCATGTGTGACCCCAAGCTTCCAGTGTTAGATTTTTAGGGGTCTGGGATTGTTGTGATTTTTTTGCCTATTCTTCTTGAAATACAAATTCATTTATTTTCCAAGCTGATTTTGTAGTGCGCCAGGGACTGATAATTACAAAATTTAAACACTGTTTTGCTTTGTTTTCAGAGAGCAGAGCAGTAGCTCAAAATTTCATATGCACTGTTACAGGCTTTATCTGAAGGAGGGTATCCCAGTCAGTTCTGACATCACAAAGCTTTTTTTGGTGATTTTTAGAGTTCATTTTTATTTTGGACCCTCCACTGAGAGATGCAAGGAGAAAGAGAACGAGTGCCCTGATAATTTTGAAAAAAGTCCTACCTGAAACATATGCATAAACGTAAGTAAATAAAATGTATCTCTGACAATTGCTTGGAATTACATTTCTGTAACACACGAGCATCAGTAACAGAAGCACTACGCTGACTTATCTATGGATTTTCTGTAACAACTGACCTACTTGCTCAGGGAACTGTTACAAATTTGCAGTATTTTTCAGCCCAGATAGCTTTAAAAATACTTCACCTCTTCTCGGTTCATGCTTGGGAAATGGAAAATCTTACCAACTGCCTGAAACCTTACACCTTTCAGTGTAAAGTTGCTGAGCTCCATACCAGTAGGAAAGACTGCAGTTTGATCCTTAATACTGACAGCCCACACAGGAAGTGCTAAGCCTCATTTTCTCAAGGAAATGTAGTTTATAAGGCGAACTTGAACTACAACTGCAGGCAGGATAAATTTCATTGGGATAGAGTCGCAGTCAATTTATAACAGAGCCATTTACAACCCGTTCTATGACAAGCCCTTCCTGTTGAGACACAGGGTGTGTTCAGAGGTTTATTCCCTGGAGTGATCAAGCTGTCTCGTACTAAGCGTGGCCACCAACAGCGCGATTAAACAGGACACCTCCTTTCTCTGATTAAACCGGACACCTCTTTTCTCTCCGGGCCCTCACCCCTGAAAGGCGCGAGCCGCCCACGGGGTCGCCAGGGCAGCCCCTGGCCCGGCGCGCGTCAGCAG
>VYXD01013623.1:367630-421607 GCA_013397195.1 Hylia prasina
TCTCTCGGGACAGCAGTTGTACTGGGAAGCGAATAACAGATGTGTCTTGTCAAACCTTGTATTTTCTTAGGAAAATTAAATCGGAATTGTGGCAAGGAGAGGGCGTTATTAGCATCCCAGTATGTGAACTTAGATACAAAAATGCTCCGACTAACAAAACTTGATTTGCAAAAAGAATGGCCAAAAAGTTGGTGATGATCAGTTTTTATGTAGCTACATAACATCTGACTATATTTAAATACGAACCATTCAGAAAAAAAAAAAAAACTTGATATGTAAAGCCATCCTTAAAGTGAGATATACCTTACTGATACCTATATGGTGGATTTTTTATATAGTTTTCTAGGGTTTTGTCCTGAACTTGTTCCATTCTTTATATTTTGTGTTTTCTCTTGACTGAATATATTTTTTTGTTGTAGCTTGTCTTCTTGTTCTTGTCTTTCACTAGGTTCTATAACAGATTTTAAGTGAAATGGGGACTGTCTTGACATTCATACACAGATAATATTTGTGCCAATGTGTACGATTTTGCTAGGGTAATATACACGTAAAATACTAAAGCCCAGTACCATACAAGAAAATAACTTGGGAATGTCATTTTTTAATGCTGATTAATTCAGTTTTCAGAGATAGGGTGCAGGATTGTGATTACCTGTCTTACTCTTGGTTTTATTTACCATTATTGATGCTTAACTGTTAGAAGTGTGATTTTCTTTGCCTCATGCTTATGGACATTTGAACTGACTTCCAAATTGCCAGCTTGGGAGAAAATTAAGTATTTATTTTAAGGCCCTTCCTTAGAAATAAAAAAAGCAGTGCCTCCTGTTGACTTTCTGAAAATGTATTAAATCACTTTGTGATAAATTCGTAGAAGAGTATTTCATTGACAAGTGGATGGGAAGCTAAGGTGTCCCAAACAAAACGTTCACTACCAGTTTGCAGAACATTTAAAAACTGAAGCTGAATTGCAGGATGTCACAGGTTTTTTGCCTTGGGTGTGTACTCCGGTGTGCTGCCACTGACACAGCCTAGCGGTGTTTTCCAGTTTAGCAGGAGACCAGTGAAACCTCTAATTGGATTCTTAGTCCCACACATGCACAGACAGTCCAATACACCTGTCGGCCAATCGAAGTCTACCTTTCAGAGTAGCCTTCCAAATTACATGTGTAGCAGTGAGCCTTCAAATGTGGCCTTGAGAGGATTTTTGAACAGTTAAATGTTGAAAAACTTACTGAGCAACGACTGGGTTTTTGCGGAATGAGTTGTTTGAAAGCAGGGAGTTGCAAACTGTCACGTGTGGAAAGACCTGCTGTGTAATACTGCTTGCTTCTGAATAGTCTGGGTGGTCTTGGAAGCTAGAACACTGTTTGAGAATAAACTTTTGGTTTAACCAAAAGCTGAATGATGGGCTGGTTTGTCATAACCCTTCCCTAGTCAAGGGCAAGACTGGATTGGCCTCTGTGTTCTGCCACCAGGAAGCTCCGCTCTGGTTGCAACCCAGTAGGCGTTGAGAGGTGGAGACACATGCCATACCAGACCTTGGCAATGGGGGTTGGAGCCTAAAAGTGTTCTGTCCATGGACCAGAGTATTTGGGCAAAGCCTAGTTTTGCACTGAGGGGTGCCACCCAAATCACTCTCACTTGTGTACCTCACTCGTTCTGACACAGGTGGACAGGCCACCTTTACTTCACCAAGAAAAGGGACGTGTCATCTGAGAAAAGGGCTCACCATCTGTATGGTCCAATAAGTAGATATTGTTATGTCCTGCAGTGACAGCAGGATAGATGAGGCTTCTGAGGGCAAAGCCTTATTTAAGCTGATCTGTACAATTATTCCATAATACTCTGTTTTAATAAGTTACTGATTTCTGTCATGTCTTCTACACACCTCCCTGCCCTGCTTGAGAAAATTTGGACAGTTAGAGAAATGTTTTGTAGTCTTTTCTTTGGTTGGTTTTTTTTTTTTTTTTTTTTTTTTTTAAATCAGTCTATATCCATTTACTCATGTATCAAGGTTTCTTTTAAAGTACCTCTGCTCTTTCCNAATTTTTTTGTTGATTTTTATTCTGTTAGGAGATGAATGTTGCTCTCTTCCTGCAAAAGGAAACAAAAATGTTAGAAATGTCCAAATACTATTTGGATATTTATTTTGTCCTAATTTTTTTTAAGGAGACTAAGTAAATTTTAGTGACTTTGAATCAGAGATGTATGAGTTGCTTTTTGACATCAAGGCTGTGTAACCTAGGGAAAAAGATCATGCGTCTCCTTCAATTCAGCCTCAGTAAAAGCTAGCAAAAAAAGCAAAAGGAATTAGAATAGACTTTACTGTTTTAGGAAGGCCTTCTTAAAAAGCTGATGTAAAGATTTTGGAGGCCCCCTTCATAAAAGGAGAGGACTCGATCACTGTTAAACCTTCTAGAATTTTAGATCTCTTAGATCTTACTGGTTTCCCTTGATGCAGCTTTGATGTGTTTTTACTAGAGATGGTCACCTTATAGAGAATTTCTCCTTCATAACCTTTGGAAAATGCTTGGTATCCAGATGTCTTAGTAGGGCCTCATTTGCCTCAGTGTTCAGACATCTGTTCTTTTTTAACATACTGAACACATATCTTTTGTGTTCTAAATCAGTGAATACAGGACAGTAAGTCTTACAAAAACATACTTGACAGTGCAGGCTCTGTAGAGGTTAAAATTTATAAGAATCATTGGGGGGTCTGGAACTGCCTGGAGCAGAATTATATTTTTCAGTTGGCAGTGACAACAAAAAAGGAGAAACAACCCAGGAGATATTAGAAGTCTTCAGCAGTGTGGACCATAGAACCTTGAGTGGTGGCTTCAGCCATTTGGGTTATAACACTGAGGGGTGTATTTAAAAAGAAAAAGCAAACACCATACAATGACAACAAAAAACCCCAAGACATGCTCTCCTCCCTCCACTTAGAGTTGTCTCCCTGCCCCAGACCAAATAAAAAGTACTTGTGGCCATAGAAAGATTTGTGGTAAATGAAGTTTCTTTGGAGTACCGGAAAAGTCACAGCTGGCTGTCGCCTCTGCTGTTGGAAAGTGGTATCAGCCCAGATCTTACAGCTGGCTCAGCAGCTGTTCTATGCAGTTATTTCCTTCATGAGTGTGGAAACTTGAAACAGTGAAAACATTAGCCACTACAAATAAATAAAGTGGGCAGAAGAAAGGTAGTCATCTTGTAGTGTTTTTTCTAAATTGTGTGAGGTTGACTTTCATGTTTATGTATCTCCTACTCCCTGTTCAGTTTTTCCTCCACCGTGTTGTCTGTTCTTACTGAATTTTCCATCATAGATGTTTCTGAATGTCATTCTGAATGTGGCCATCTCTAGATACTATACACTGGTGCTGCTATCCTGCTAGCCAGAAACATACTGGTCTGCCTGCCTCAGGCTTACATTCTTGGTTTGTTTTTGTAATTAATGTGACGAGATAGTGTGTCTAACAATTTTGATTTGTATTCAAATCCTGAAATCTAATAGAATTTCATAGAATAACTGGAGAAGCATGTGCTTGGAATTTGATGGAACTCCAAGATGGGTTGTGTTAAACTTGGACTGCTGCTAGTGCTTCCAGAAATTTGACAAGTGTTTCCATTTTGGTTGAGATAGGACCAGGGTGAAACAATCTATGCAACTTTTTTTTCCATGATTTCAAATGAAAATTGCTGATATTCCAGCAATATGATATTTTATTCTCTCTTTGAATATTTTACCTGTACTTCCTTCATGTGAAGAAATAAGCTGCTAATATAAAGGTTATAAACCTTGACTAGGGAATCAGTTTTTAAAACAAACTTATGTGCTCTTGATCAAGACTGCAATGTTTACATGTTCTCTTTTGGCATACTGTGTAATGGAAAAGTGAACTACAAATTTTCTTCTCTTTTGTAGCCAAATGGTGAGTTGCTACTACTTCCTCCAGTGTTACTCCATGCTAGATTATGCCAAATTTAGGCAAATGATAAAAACTTTTTTTGATGTGTTAGTCAGCTAAGACCCAGTATTTGAAAGCCCTCTCAATAACTGCTTTTATCTTTGTAAGAATTAATAAAACTACTTTTGTGAAAGTCAGAGAAAGAATTTTGATTATTACAGGATAATAACTAAAGGACCCACCAAAAAGTGGCAGGGTTTGTTCTTTGACTTCCTAAACAAAGATTGTTTTCGGAAAAAAAAAGATAAACTATAAAATACTTGCTTGGCAATTGTAATTGTCAGGTAAATATGCTCCTAAAATAGTAATATGAAATGTATTATTCAGTGTTGTGTAGCCAGGTAATAGAAGAAAATCAGTCTTACTGTTTAGTGATTTTGGCTTATGTAAATTTTCATTAAAAAGCTGCTCCATGCTTTTTTCACAGATACAGCGGGTTGGCAAGTTGGTAGATTTCTATACTTTAGGCTTCCTTTTCTGGGAAAAAAGCCCTTTTTTCCCCCTAAGGAGTTACAGTTAAAAATACATGCACGCAATTATGACTAATTGTAATTTTTTCCTTTTATCTTGCAGCAACGCACCTCTTGCTTTTTCCTCCAAAGTATGTTATATTAAGTTTCGTGAAGCATCGAGTGTTGGTGTGGCCCAGCATCTAACTAACACGGTTTTTATTGACAGAGCTTTGATAGTTGTGCCCTGTGCAGAAGGTTGGTATTTAAAACATTTTTCTGTAATGTTGGTCTTTGTTGTGTCTGTTAATTGTTTTAAGCTTTCTATGTTAGGTGATGCTCTGTTATTTCATTTTTTTGCTTTTGAGAAAAAACCTTGAAACAAAATTGAAAATTGAATGAAGAAAAACCCGGTTACACATGTTTAATTGAAATTCAGCATTAGCAAAAAGATAGTTGGTTTAAGTTATGATTACTGTTTCCATAGTTATTACATATTTTGAAGGAAAAGAAAGGAAAATAATTCCTTTCACTATGGTTTGTGTTGGCAAGTGTATTTGTACACAGAGTTCTCACTGAAGTCAATGGAGCTCTGAAAAGATCAGGCGATTTCCTGACACATAACACTGCAGTTTGAATCCTAATGTATCACCTTTGCTGTAAAGAATTTTTTTGCTGATTTATGCTTTTTTAAAAGGTACTGATTCTGTCTGTATTTTTTTAGAGTGAATCCTAGTTTTGTCTTACAGACATGATATATTCATTTGGCCATTTTAGAGTCATCTAATCTAAGATACTTAACATTCAAAAATTGTTTGAATATAAATGTTTGTCTGCTAGTTTAATTTTTAAGAAACAATTTTTCCTTATTGTCACTGTTGAAAATGTTACTTCATGTGCCATAAAAAACTTTTCTTAAAAAAGGAGTACCTTTTCTTAAAAGGTACTCCTTTTTTGTTTTGGATATCTGTTTGAATATTCAGTGATCTGTCCAGAATGCTCCCATCATAAAATGTTCTTAAAACTCTTAATGAGATGCAATACTTGATGGATACTAAATTGACAGATGTTCCTTTAACTAGCTCTGAGGCCATACTTTTTCAGATGTGTTGAGTACAAGACAGTTTGTGTTGTTAGTACAAGCATATACAGTTATATGAAGCAGTGTCCTGTGGCAGGCGTATCCATGGAGTTAGGCAGAGCCCCATTGACTTCATTGGGTTCACTGTGGAATTTAGCCTCTGACTGATGCTGGAGATTTTGCCTCTTCAGAATGGAATCATTCCAACTGATGGAGTGAACCTGACTTTACTTTCAGCTTGGTTGCTGTTTTGCCATGAACAACAATATGTAGAGTGATTGAACTGTAAACTGCAGCAGATTAAGAAATAGTTCTTATTTTAACATCTCTAACTGCAAGAGTCAGGTTTTGGTTAAAAAAAATGCTGTTGATTTCTTGCAGTTTGTTAACAACGGTCCCAGAGTATCATTTTTTGATGTTTGCTACATCATGATCTAGATAGTGTGAGATGAGTGCTGCTGTAATATTCATTTGGGAAGTTCTTAACAAACTGACAAGTCTCCAAAATTTCACAAACTGTAAAAGTACTTTCACTAAAGGCCATATTAATGTACATTGTACTGCCTATTCTTTTAGCTTTCTTAGGCAGGTCATTCAGCACATACATTTGTCTTTGTAAAGCTTAGGTTTTTAGTTTCTTTTGTGTCTTGTTTTAGGGGCTCTTTGTTTTCATATTTTTAACTTGTTCTTAAACCACAAAGAGAATATTGCTGTATGCACTGGAAACTGTGTAGAGGCTTAGGGGACCAGAGTCTCCAATTGAAGAATTGCCCCTAAATAAATCGACTAAAGATTATTCAGAATCTTAGTTTTATATTTTGTCAATAAGATCTTAACACTGGTTCAGTACTGCCAGAGAGGGAAGATGGCTGCCTGATGAATGAGCAACACTTCCAGGTGTTTTTCTTGTGATGAGATCACTGCCTGACATGATATGGCAACAGGCAGGTAAAGCGACATTTTCCTGTGTCTTTTTTGGTAGACAGTGAATGAAAGGAGAATAAATCAAAATTCTGACAAATCTTGTTCCAGCTCTATTCATAACTGGCTGATTAGGCATTTCTGAGAAAACATTGTCACTGTTCAGAATCATTCTGAACTCCACAGAAGTGTATGCATAATTAGGTGAACAAGTGATTGGGTTTTGAGGTTGCTTTTTTTTAATGTCAGAATGCTGTTCCCTGTAACTTTTTATCTGAATCAGTCACTTATAAAAAGATGTGAATTTATACAGATTCAACTTTCTGATGAATTCATTATGTGGTATAAGTATGGCTTTGGAGACCATGGCACAAGGGCTTTTTCACTATGTGTCATATGATGCACTGTTAATGGAATCAGTGGAGTGGATCATGGGTTTTAAAAGTAGTGATGGTGTTTTATCCTACCAGGAGGTAAAAATTATACCGTTTGCCAGTAATAAAACATTTATTGTATGAAGTTAAACATAGAGGAGAGGTAAAATGGAAATCTGAAAACCTGGTTCAAAAAATCAAGAAAATCTGAAATTTGGAGTGTATTTAAACAGTGGTAAATCAAGGAGAAATCATTACAGAATGAAATCAATGTAAAGTGTGTGACATTTGATGAACAATTTAACAAAAATGTAATTGAAAATGAAGTAAGATTATTAAGCTGTAAAAATACGACTTTTTGTGTGTATGTATTGGTAGGGTTTTTTTAAAATATGCTTTGAAAATGCAAAGGTTGAAAACTAAACAAAGATGCCACCCTAACCTTTCTAAATTTTATGTCCACATTATCTGGTAGATGGATCTTGACTATTAATTTGGTTTTGTATGTTTTCTCTGTGTGATATTTGTGCATTATTAGATGACTAGACTGGCCAAGGCAGACCTGTTACACTTGCCTGAGTTAGGCATTGTTTGCCATGCCACTAAACCTGCCGCCAAGTGAAACCTTCATGGGGGAAATGAGATCGAAGTCTGACCTGCTGAAGATGGACGCCCTGTCTCTGTTTTTATTTTATTTTGCTTTCTTTCCTTTGTTTCTTTTATTTTTATTTTATTTTGTCCCTTTTTTGTTTTGTTCTGTTAAATCTCTTTCCCTTGTACTTGTGAACTGCTACTTCAGTTCTGTAAAATGATGTTTGTAAAGGGTTCACAGTGTTTGATTTTGAAGTTGACCTGAAGCTGCTTATGAATGGTGGATGGTATACAGAGATTTTAGAATATGATTAGTTTTTAATGCTCTGAATTAAGGATAAATTTGATTTGGAATTCATTTAAGTGTCTAAATTCAAGACATGAGTACATTTCGTCAGAAGACAGGAACAGTGAAAATATTTGTCAGTTTTCAGATATATTCTTCCATATGTTGTGCTTTATGAGTTTATCTTGGAAATGGACAGTTAAAACTCTTCACTTCTGGAAAAAACAACTTTGGAAAGTAAAGTCATAATATTTCTCTGCTACTTTCCCTCAGCAGAGTTTAGTGTTTTATTTTATGTTGCATCAGCTGTTTAAAAGAAGGCTTACTATTTATGTTTAACACGATAAGTTTAAAATAATTCTTTCTGAAATTGAACTTCTATGAATATTGAATGTCATGAAATATTTATTTTCTTCTGATGAAACCTTGCTCCAGTGAGGTCAGTGGTAGTAAGGTTTCATCTTTTTTTTTTTTGTAACTTTCAGAAAAAACTATTTACCACTCATAAGTACAAATGCAGCCTGAAGTTTTGGTTAGAGTGTGTTATGTGAGACACATTGTCTTTTAACACTGTTACTTGTGGGAAGATTGAATCAGTTCTCTGTGTGTGTGTGTGTTGCACTTTGACATGCTCTAGTGGTGATTATTTCAGGAAGAGGTTTAAAAAAACCACTAAAGTCAGGATAAAAAGTGTTTTTCCAGTCATCGCAGAGTCTCAGAAGCTGTGGCAGTTCATGCTGGAGTGATTGAGATGATTCTCAGCCCTAAAGGATGTTCTTACTTCTTGTGAAACAGAAGCCACGAAACAGAAATGTTGGACAAAGTGGTGTGTCTAGTCCTTAGGCATTGCTCTTCCCAGCCAGCTGCCCTGGGATCTCTTGGTTTCACTCCTTACACCAGACTCTGCACTGCAGCTGGGAAGAGCTTTGATTTGTGATCTTTGTTGGATTTGGCTGTGACAGTTGTAATTGCCAGTAGCTGTAATCTCTTTATTCTGTTCTGCTGAATCCACTAAGATTCATGAGTTGGATCTCACAGAAATTATTTTATTTCTCAGCATACATGTTCCATTGGTGTAAAATAGCAGGAAAATAATGACCATTTTTAATGTTTAAAGTGGATTGAACTCTTCAGCGTTTTTAAAACAAGGAAACTCATTGCAGAAGCACTTTTGTATGTGAGGGTTAACTCTATAGGTTCACAACAAAGAGTTGGAAATTAATTTCTTTCACACACTAGAGGAATAAAAATAGTGTGATTAGTACTTGTTTGATGCAGATGAATCTGTTTAGCCTTCAGCAGAATGGGTTCTAGTATGGAATAGGTTGTCTAGAGCTCTTTAGACTAATGGTACAAAAAAGTAAAATGGCACAAAAAGCCACAGCTATGCCTTTAGGCAATGCTGGGACTATGTACATTTGCTTCCAGATTCTTTTGCAAAGGGAAGAATCAGTAAATAAATGATCATTGAACCTATAGTTTACTAAGCAGAAGAGGTTCTAAGAAAATCCATCTAAGGATATGGTAATGATATGGTGTATTTATTTTGGCTGCTTCCCTTAGAAAATGTACATCTTCACCTCATTCTTACTCAGATTTTAAACACAAGGTTCTGAAAATGAAAGTAGTATTCTTAAACTAAATTGTCCTAAACTGTTGCATCATAACCTGCATGATTTAATGTATTTAGTGAGCTTGTATTTGCTTTAGAAATGCAATCACAGAGGTAAAACTGCAAAATTTAAAGCTTTTAACTCATGAGGTTATTTGGACTCACATGTTAATTTGTTTTTAAAAACTATTGAAAGCATATGAAGGTAGATATTCAAGATACTGCAGATTTTTTTTTCCCTCCGCAACAGTGTCCTGTAGAATTTTTTATAACTTGACCTGGTCTTAAAAACTGGAAAAGTTATTCTCAAGAGACAGTGTCTTTGAATATACAGGCAAATTTTCAGGGTTCTGTCTGTAGAAGTAGACCCTTTCTCATTCTTGAGAACAAAATAAATTAATCTTTCTTTGTGGTATGGAACTGACCAACTTGATTTTGTATTTAAAACAGAACATTACATTGTTGAAAGACCAAAGTATTCTGGAAATAATGCTGCAAACTTTACAATTTACATACATATGCATGCTGTTCGTTCTTTGAGCTGCTATAGTGGTGTACTTACCTGAAATGTTCAGTGGATTTCATGAACAATGTTTCAGTGAGTTACTGATTTCAGTTATTTCAGTGCTATAGTCCCTATATTTAAAGTTTAGGCCTCTGCTGAAGTCATTTTATGAGCTTGAGTCATTGTCTGTCTTAGTTATATGTGCCTAACTAAGCTCCTGTTTAAAAGGGTTAAATGCCTAAGCATTTTATAAGTTTACCTGGTTAAGTGTGTATTGAATTGGCTGTATGTAAGTGCATACTTGAATTAGGCATATACTTATGTACAGTACTGACCAAGGATCTCTCAGTCAGCATGCAGGAGCACCACTATCAGAGCCATTCCTGCCGTTGGATTTAATTGTGCCATTGTCTCTTGATCCATAGAAACCTGCATGAGTAGTAACTGTTCAATTGCCAGATGCTCACTGTCCAGGATAAGTTCTGGTTCATTAATCGTTTGAAAAAACTTTAATACTTCGATTTTCAGAGGAACCGGTACATAATTCCATGCCTAATTTGCATGCACATCCACTGGAACTGTATATTCAAAAGCCTGTTGGTAGGCCTACATATTGGGCAGGGTGTGCAAAGTATCTGATACTTTGGAGCAGTCAGGCAAATCAGATACACCTCTCATTGCATGCCTGACTTCAAAACAAGATCTGTTAAGAGTGCTGAACATTGGCTTAGATTCATGCATGTTTTTTTTAAAAAAGCCCTGGAAGTCATTGCACAGTTAATCCCTAAGTGGTAATAATTTTCCTTTTTTCTCCCTTAGATAGCAAAATCAAGTGGTTTCTTACAAGTTAAGGAGCAAGGTGTCTCAAAATTTAACATAAATAAAGTAAATGTAATTAGGAAGCATAAAAAAAAAGGGTACTGTTACTTTATCTGTTCTGTTCCACCTGTGCTACATATAAATTAAGTTTCATTTAGATTTGTTTTGTCATTTGGTCATATCCAGCTGTAACCCAGACTTGCCTGCAAATCTGTAGAGCAGGTTTGCAGCACTTGTTTCTTTTATTTTTTTAAAGTAGTATGTTTTCTGTGGTGTCAGTTGGAACTCATGTCGCTAAACCTGCATGGTGTTTTGAAACCTACCTCAGACTTTCCTTTTAGATAAGAATATATATTAATCTTCAAATTTTGGATGTAGATGTTTTGTAGTTAAAATGCGTGGTTTGAATAAAGGCAGGACAGGCACAGCTTTTTATATGTAACTTGACTACCAAAACAATGTTTAAATAAGAACATTTACTTCATTAAGATTCATGGGGTAATACCAGAGGACTCGGTTAGCATATATGCAGTTATGCCGGTAATTTTGAACAGATCATAGATATATAGTGTAATTAGAACTTCTTGCACTAGTTTTTTAGTTTAGTGTTTAATGTTTGTGCTAGTTTTAATCCCCTTGCATTTCAAATTTAAAATGTACATTTAATTGTAATCATAGTTGTTTAACTATTAATCTTTTGATTTTTGGAGTTTTTTGATGGGTTCATTTAGTAGTCTAATCATGGCTAACATTCAGTGAAACCTACATTTAATTCGGATTAGTTATTAAACTTCTGGCATGACAGCAGGACTATAATCAGGTTAAAAAAGCAGGAAGTACCTATGTTGGAGAAAATAGAGCTGATCAGTTTTGATTTTCTTCAGTCTGGGTAAATTTAGAGGTAACTTACCAGTTTCAGATAAACTGAGGTGACTAGAATGTGAGAGTACAAATCTTAAATTTTTTCTATTCTTACCTTCCTCCACCTTCAGTTTCACTTGTAGTATGTGTTCTGTGAAGTCACAGTAGTTCAGTAGTTTATTATTTTATGTTTTATTTGTTTTTATATTCTAAGTAGGTAGCACCAGAGGAGTAAACAAAATCACAAAATTCAGTCAGCACATACCTTGGTTTTTTCTTTTTTTTTTTCTTTTTTTTNCTTGATATCGTTTGGTTCATGAACGTTAAGTTTCCAGTACAGGTGACCCATAGCTCAAAGTGTTAAATAATTATATACATTATTCAGTTTTTAAAATAATAATCCATTAATGAGATTGCTAGTCTTTGAAGTTTTGCTCACTTTTGTTTTTCCTAATAGAGCAGGGTAAAAGGAAAAACTTAAGTTATTTGTTTCTTTGTAAGGATCTGGTAGATAGATTCATTGTTATTTATTACATTTTTAAATTGCAAGGGTAATTGTAAAATCATAGAAAGAGTAACATCTGGCTAGTGTTCCAACTTTGTGTAACGCTTTCATTTGCTTCTTCAGGTAAAATCCCAGATGAAGCCAAAGCCCTCTCTCTATTGGCACCTGCTCCTACTATGACAAGTCTGATGCCCGGTGCAGGGTTGCTTCCTATACCTACACCAACCCCCTTGACTACAGTAAGTACAGTTCAGTGTCTGTTTCTGTCCCAGTTTCCTCTATTCTCTGTAGCCTTTCCTGTGTACAGGCAACAAGGACTGCCTGGCCCACAGATGTTGCAGCTGTGGTGACTCTCCCGAGGATTGATGAGATTACCATGTGCTCCCTTTCCAGGGTTTTTCTTTCAGATTACTATTTTCCAAAACAGTGGGTAAATACTAATTTTGATTCTTGTGCTTTTTTGCTGTCCTACCCTGTAGGGCCATTAGTTTGGTCCAGTGGTAGTTACTGACTGACAAAAAATTTATTAAAACCTAAGTTACATTGACACCATTTCTTCAGCATATTAAAAGCTACAGTAGAGACTTAATGGATATCTCTAGGGCAAGATTTTTGACTATTAGACTGTCTAACAGTGTTTTCACTGTGAAAAGTTGAGGAGCTTGGTTCTGCTATTTTTCCTCCATTCCCTTTTGCCTCTCTAAGTCTTCCTTGACATCAGCGAGTTGCTATGGTTCATAGAAGGAAAGTTTAAGGCTAAAATAGAGTAGTTTTTTCCTTCGTTACATAAATAAAAGGTACTGATGGCTTGTTAAGAATTCCCCACACTTCTTAGAAAGTTTGTTTCTTGAAAAGGCAGCTGCTTTCTGGGTGGAGAAAATTCAAACCAGGAGCTCAATGGACCAATTTCCTAGTGATTTTTAAGTAACAACTTATAACGTTTTGTAGGAGAGTTTTCCAGATCCAAACATGAGAGCTGTATTTTTCTCATTCTCTAGGTATGAGTGGAAGAACTTAGACAGAATATTCTTCGTATTTCAGATGTAATTAATCTTACCTTGGGTGATTCATTTGTCCAGAAGACGCTTTATGTGTCCCTTTGATGACCCTGAAGTGCTGGAGGTTCCCTTCTTTACTGCTGGGCAAGATCTCAGCCATTCCTCATGTAGTCCAAATACTTGTTTCAATGCTTATTTCAAAAAAATAAGAATACTAGTAGTGTTTGAAAGGATCTCACTCGATTTAATTGACTCTTGAGTGTTAGAGCCTTTATGTTTTGTGACTAATATATGTCTGTGTCCAGATCTCTTTGATAAGATGTTAACTGATAACCCACAGAATAACTTAATTATGGAAGCTTATTTCTGGGTAGATTTTTCTTCCTTAAAAAAACTTGCTGTGCTCTGACCTTAAAGTTTAAGTTCTTGCTTATATTCATTAGATCTGTTTTTTGCAGAAATGCATCCAGGTGAACAAGTATTAAGAAGTGGAGTATCTTTCACCAGTGCTTGGCTGCAGAGTGTATTCTGTGCTTGTGTTTTCCAGCTTGGTGTTTCACTTGGTACTCTAGGAGCTATACCAGCAGCAGCATTGGATCCTAACATTACAGCACTGGGAGAGATACCACAACCACCAATTATGGGAAATGTGGATCCATCCAAAATTGATGAAATCAGGAGAACAGTCTATGTTGGAAACTTGAATTCCCAGGTAGTTTTATTTTGTTTCTGTGTTGTGAAAATTCTAACAGAAGGTGTGAGAATATTATCTATGAATTCTAATCTTGTATGTTAAAAGAGTTTCCATTAGTTAATGACAACATGAATTAAAAAAAAAAACACCTAAATTTTTTTTGCTTATTCATGATGTTTTGCATTTTGAAGGTTCTTGTGCCAGTCAGATTAGACCAGGCTTTGTCAGAATACCAGAGAATCCACTGTAGGTCAGTTAAAGAAACCTAATTGTGTGTGTTGATTAAAAGTACCTTTTGGTTGTGTTAGATGAGCAATCCTCAGATCATGAGATCATGGTAACTATCCCCCACAGCACAGTGCAGTTGCTTAGGTACAGTAGGATGGAATGATGTATCTGTTGTACTGGAAGTTGCAAAATTAGCATAAGTATGTTTCAGTCAGTNACCTTGGTGAAGGAGTAAGGGCTTGTGGCTGCACCATTTAAAATGGAAAAATATTCTTTAGATTAATGGAAGAAAAAATGCACATCTTTAAATCTTAAAATGTGACATTCCCAAATTCATGTCACTTTTGTAATGCTGAGGTATCATTCCAAAAGTCTGTACCTCTTAGACTACCTAGTGTATTAGATAAGTGGTTTTCATTGTACAATTTACTTCAGCTGTGCTCTTCAACTCTTTGCAGACTACAACAGCAGATCAGCTGCTTGAATTCTTTAAGCAAGTTGGAGAAGTCAAATTTGTGCGAATGGCAGGTGATGAGACACAACCAACACGATTTGCTTTTGTGGAATTTGCAGACCAAAATTCTGTACCTCGAGCTCTTGCCTTTAATGGAGTTATGTTTGGGGACCGGCCACTGAAGTAAGAAATCAATTATCCATATGGCTGTGGAATGAGAGATTACTTTGTATCATTGTACACATATTTGTGACATATGTAGCAAAATATTGCTACTAACATTTTTCAGTATGCGGACCTGTTGTTAACAAACCAAAACATTTTTATCAATTCCAGTTTCATAGTTTGGCATATTCAATTTCTCTCAATAGAATACATATAGCATTGAGTAAAATACATGTATATTAATTCTGAGGTAGTGTAAACTATAACAGTGAAAAAATCTTTGAAGTCCATTGTACTAATTAAGTTTTTGGTATGGTGTTTATGTAGTTAGTAGATGTTAATGTGGAGATTTGATCTGAAACAGAGACGTAACTTCCTAGACTTCTACTAAATATGTAACACAATAATACTGTGCTGCCTTTCTTTAAAAGCAGTAAGATTTCAGAGTAATAAAATATACTTTGGATACTTAGAATAGATGAGTGTTACAAATCTGTAGTTTTGCCAAACTTTTAAGTTTTTAATGGTACACGAAGTTCAGATGTTATCCTTTCTTACTTGTTCATAATTTGCCCTCTTCAAATGTTTAAGAATGAAAGGTTTTTATTTTTCTTTAATTTAGGATAAATCACTCCAATAATGCAATAGTGAAGCCTCCTGAAATGACACCACAAGCTGCTGCCAAGGAGCTAGAGGAAGTGATGAAGAGAGTAAGGGAAGCTCAGTCTTTTATATCTGCTGCTATTGAGCCAGGTAGGTATATTGTGTTCATTACTGAACAGGCACATTCTGTGTTTACCTTGGTACACATTTCTAAGAGCATTTTCAGAAACAAGAGAAGGGTATCCAGAGATATTGAATACATGTTGGGGAAAACAAACAAAATAGTCAAAATTCTGTTCATGAATCTAAGCAGTGGAATGATGTTTTTTATTTCATCATGTCTTGTTTCCAGATACGTGTTCACTGAATGTTTTCAAACATGCAAATTTAATACTAAATCAGTACTTAATGATGGCACTTTTTAAGTTAAGAGCACTTGAAAACATTTAGAAGAAGATGCTTTTTATTTTTTGTTGTCCTTTAGCACCCATTAATGCCATAGTTTCATGATCAGAGTGAGCTAGCATGGTTCTGAAATCAGTAATATTATGCTTTCCTTACCTGCAGCAGGTTAATTTGGTTTCTTTCTCATAGTGGCTCAAGGCTGTATGCACCCTCAGAGCAAATGGGATCAGAGAATGAATCTGAGATAAATATTAAAATATTGTAAAGGACTTCTTTTCCCTGTTCCCTATTGACACTGAGGGGCCAACTCAGGGAGCAAGGTGGTGTTGTGTTGAGAGGTTAGACAGACTTTTCAGTTAGACAGTGGTGATTTATGCTGGCTTAAACTGATTGCAAAAACACAGCATAAAAAAAACAACTTAGTAAACTTTCTGCTTCTTTTCATCAGCAACTTTTTGCCATTATTCTTACAAACAAACCGGGATATTTTCTTGTGTTTGTTATATAGTGTGAAGTCTTGAGGGTTTTTTGGGGGGCATTATTTTCTATTGTATTTTTTGGTTATAAGTAAAGTACTTCTAGCACTGTATCACTGTTAAGCAATAGAGTAACTGACTCTGAACCATGGTGAGCTCACTGTTAAGGTTTCTATCGACTTTCTGGCCTTCAAGTCAGACTTTTTAGGCTGTTCTGTTCATCCTTTCCTCTTACAAAGCAATAAGGAATAAAACTTCAGTATTTGTACAGTGTTTGAAATATCTAAAAATAGAGGCAGTAATATTTATATTTTATGCTTGTTTTCAAAATTGTGCCCTCTAAATTTACTCCATTCTTCTCAAGTTATTAAAAGAAATAAGGTAATTATATTAAATAATAGACCAAAAGGAGGACGTGTTATGATCTTGTGCATTGTGGCAGCAACATAAATCCCATTTGTAGTAGAGCTAGCTGTTTATAATTATCTGGTTTATGTGTACTGCTGCAGGATGGCTGCACTCAACGAGTATATGCAATGACTTTCTTGGATGTTTCTGAAGGATATTTGCAAAGAAGGAAGATGTGCAGAGAGTAGGCCCCTTGCAATATATGTGGTACATTCCACTTGTGCCAGATTGTTAACTGGGATCTTTAAATGTTCTGAGCTTACACTGCAAAGTGATTTTTTCCTCTCAGAGTCTGGAAAGAGCAGTGAAAGAAAAGGCGGTCGATCTCGTTCCCATTCTCGTTCAGAATCCAGGTCTAGCTCAAAATCCCGATCTAGAAGGAAAAGATCACACTCTAAACACAGGTAGGTTTGCTTTTTGATTCAGACTAAGATCATATTGGGATTTTTTTGCATGGTGCTGGTTACTGATATTTTTTAGTTATAGACAAGTATTCCTGTAGAGATTACTAGCTTGCACCCAGCAGATCATAACCAGATACTTTGTCTCTGAATAGATACTCTTTTCCTCTAAATCCTAAATGTTTTTAGGATTACTTTTAGTTAAAACATACTAGAAGGCATTTCCTGTACGATGTAAAATAATAAGTTCTGTGGGGGGGTTGTACATTTTATGGGGTTTTTTTTATATAATTTAGCCAAATAACTTCTTGTGACCTGTATTTTAAAGAAAAACCTGCATTTTTTGGATGGAGCCTATAATTTACTCAGGGTGTTACAGGGTAACACCCTGAGCAGATAGGCTGGCTGGTTCTTTGGTATAGAGCTCCAGTTGTCCGCAGCTCTAAACATTGAGTTAATATATTGATTGTTGTTATTTACTGTCCTGTAAACGTGAAGCTGTGTTTTTAAAAAGCATAAGGAAAAGGCTTTGGGGCAGTTTCTCATTTTTCAGGTTTTGTTCGTTTTGCTAAATTTGTTCAGTTTTGAAACAGAAAATTATTAGATGATTCTTGAAGTATGACCATTAAGATTTTTCTCAAGAATGAAACAGCCTTGTTCTGTGAGAATTATAAAGGTTTCCCAAATGGTCCAGATTCTTTCAGTGCCAGGATTATATTCTGAGAACTTAGGTAAATCAATCTAAATACACTTGACTATGTTAAGGATAAAAAACCCCAATCCAGTATTTGGAATGTTATTTGATTGCTTACACTTTTAAAAGGTGAGTATCCATAATACAGCAACAGCTGTGATACAGCCTTTCATTCATGTCATCAAACAAGGCCACTAGGACACTTCTAAATACAGAAAATCTAGTGAGCGGGAGTTATCATCAATTATACTATCAAATAAATATGATACAAGCGCAGGCTTCAATTTTGCAATAGCAGGAAACCACAGCACGTGTTTTCTAATGACTTCAAAATGTTAGGTACCTTTTTAATACAAGAAAGATTTGGTCACTTCTTTATTGCTTACTTGTCTGCTATGTCCCTAACTCAAGGCATAACTGAAAAACAAGCTGGTTTTTGTGTAACAGTGCAGTAGTTTCAGTAGTATCTTGTATTTGCAACAAACCAAGAGGAATTTTAGAAGATGAGCTTTTATTTTTTTTAAATGTGGAAAACCTGTTCTTTACACAAATGTTACATGTTTTTTTTAAATTGTTTAATATTGCTACTGTCAGTTTTGAGAACATGCTGAAAAACCAGTCTGACGTGTTAAGGCATCCGTAAAAAAAATCTATCCTTACTGCTTCCCTGTTTGACTGTTTGATATAACATCATTTTCATCTCTGTGACATAAAATTTTTGAAGGTTGTGCTTTGATTCAATTGTTATTAATTGGCCTTGCAGTTGAGTAGTATTTCTCTGCTGTTAAGGAGAAAAAAGCTGTACGTAAAAAATGGCTTCCCCTCCTCTTCGTATTTACTACTGATGCCATTTGGGACTATGTAAAAACAGACCAGATGAAATTAAGGGAATAAAAAGCAGTTACATTTATTGAAGGGCCTTCAGGTACATTTGGGGCAGACAAAGCCCCTCCAGGGGCTACACCCAAAATGGACAACGGGTCGCGGGTTTTGATACTTTTATAAATTTGGGCCATTTGCATTTTGGGGGTTAATCTTCCAATCACAGCTTCAGGGAATGAAGTAATTTAGCCCAAGTTTGGTCTCCCCCCAAATTACTTTTGTCTGTATTTCTCAGGACCTGAGAAAGTAAGGTGTCCTTGATTCCTCTAGAGAGGAATTGTTTTGTCTGACCAAAATGGGAGAACAGTAGCTAACACTCTGTATGGAGTTACACCGTAAAGAATTGCAGGACTACAAATGTATGAAAAATACAAAAGCTAAAATCTTAGGGCACCTTTACACTGTGTGTCTTGAGCTGTGGAAGGTAGGTGCAGCTGTTACTTTTTGTACCTCACAGTTTTTCAGGTGTTATTGAGTAATATACATGATATTTCTGTCTATGGTATAAGTTAAACTTCATGGTACCTCATGAAGCAAAGTATCCAATGGTGTGGTTTTTTGAAACTTAATGTGGAAATTCAGCTTTTTATTTTTGCTTCCCTAGGGAAAAGGGTCTTCCAAAAATAGGGAGTATTTTGGAAAAAAAAATAGCAGTTGTTTTCTTCATCAAATCTGCATAAGACTTTTTTTTTTAATCAGAGTATCTGCACTTTAATTGCAACTGAAATCCATGCCAACAGATCCTTCTAGCTGGAAAGGTAACTTGACTAAAAGCTGCACAACAGATCATTGGAGGTTTTTTATGAATTTAAATTATAAGAATGGAGAACAGAGCAAAAAGAGATTGTTGCAGCCAAAGTCAACTTTCTCTGATGACTAAGACTTCAGTAAGTGACTGGGCCTGGAAAGCAAATAAAATGTAACTGATTATTTTTACTGCTAAATAAAATCTGCTAGAAATTGTCAGAGATTTTATGCAGTGTCATTTTCTAAGGACAACTGTTGTAAATTATATTAACTTATATTTTCTAGATTCATGGAGATTATTATGAAACACTGGTATAACTTAAATGGTTTCAAAGTAGAGCATGTACACCTGGTGAAGCATAGTATCCATATTTGCAAAAACGTTTGCAGACAGTATCTTATTAAGGTGTCATTCTTTAAGGTGTCATATAATACTGTGTGATGACACAAGTCATGTATACTGTTGTTAGTTGACTTCATTCATGAAGTTTCAATATTAAAATATTATTATTCTTGCATTCTTCATTTAGAAGTAGATCTGGCAACAGGTCTCTCTCAAGACACAAGGACAGACGCAGATCCAGAAGTCCCCTGAAAAAACGGTCTAGATCTACGGAAAGACGGAAATCAAGAAGTCGCTCTCGTTCTCGGTGAGTTCGGTTCCAGAAAATAGTACTGTTTGCTCACAATACACAGGTTTTGAAAAAAAAAAAAAAAATTAACAAACCTTTTAGGTGACCATAAAGTGTGGAGTCTCATCTGTGGGACAAAAGGACAGAAAATAAATTTTAATACTGAGTGAGTGGCTAGGATAGAGTTAATTAGCTTTCTTGTAGCCTGTAAGGTGCCTCCAGGGGCTAAATGATCACGATGAGGCACTTGAACTTCGATAGGCTCGTTTACATTTGTACTAACATCCAAGCTGACTGAGAAGAGTAATTTTGTCAAACTACAGCCAGTAGTTAAAGAATATCCTGTGTACATTGTGAACCCACAAAAGAATGGATAATGCTTGTTCGATATGTATCAGTTGAGAAGGTTGAATTCAGACTGACCTTGATCCTGTATTGTGGGAACATGTATAAAGTTCTTGTGCATGACCTTTTATTTTCATCTTTGACTTTCTCATATGTTAAACAGCAGGAACAAATGCATGTGTTGGTTGTATGGCATATATGTATTTCAGCATGTAATATGTGTGTTTTTTATCTAGTTTGTTAGTTTTTAAGTTTGATCATCTAATTACTAAACTGTGAAATTTTGACAAGATCATAGCATATTTTTTTGAGGGATGAAGTAGTGAATAAGCTCAAACCAAAAGTGCCTGTGAAAACAGCAACATGAGTAGAAGTCTTGGTGTGTTCTTAGTTTCATTTCTGTAATTCCCCTGGTTTATTTAAAGGGAGATTTGTACTTAGGTTGTGCAGATGCCTCTTCTATGAGATAAGTTTTGTGGGAAAGAGAGCTGCAGATCTGTGCATCTGCGTAGAAACGAAGGTGGGCTGCTTAGCTACATGGGTTTTATTGGTGGATCCTTTTGATTCTTTGCTTTCTGGAGCTTCTTGAGAAGTTGGCTCACTGCAAGGGGAAAGTCCAGTGAAATCTGTGGTAAATTAACTAGAAGACATTCCTTGGGAGGCTTTAAGGCTGGCATTGTGGGTACATAGTTTCATCTTTATGATGTTACGTTCCATTTCTGAGATTTCTAACAAAACACTTGACAGAACCTGATGAGAATTAAAGTTGTCAGGTCATAGACCACACAATAATCTGCTGTTTATTTGCAGTTGAGAAGATACAGCCAAACATTTCTTCAGTTTGAGGAAAGTTTGAGGGCTTAGGACCTTCCATATCAGAAGGTGTCTCTTAGAATCTATAAAAATCTAGAATAGATACCAGTACCAGGTATCTGTCAGTCTTGGTTTTTCTTGATGCAGTAAGGCCTGCTAATCAATTTCTTCTTTACCTCTTTCTCTCTTTCTCTCTCTGAACAATTGTCCTTTCAATATGTGTCTCTGTACTAGAGAGGAAGGACGGAGTCTTGCATTTTCAAATAGTCCTGTGCAAAAATATAATGTTCCAACCAAAGGTAGTTGTTAGCTAATTATTTTTTGTTTGACTTGATGACTTGAATATCAGATGGAATTTTCCTTGCTGTTTTTTTATGAACATATGTCATATTTCCTGTGCAAAAGAAGCATTTTTCCTTTCTTCTGTTTTTACTGTATTAGCATTTTTTGGTATTTCTCAGATTCAGTCATTACTTTATGGCTGGTTGAATTGTCTTGATTGAGTTTTGATCTTACATTTGCCTTTTAAGGGAATCCAGTGACTTTTGTGAATGTTTTCTTTTTATTTGTATGTATTAAGTGTTGTTGGACTTCCAAGCAGTTCAGGGATATCTGTGTGAGAGAAAACTAGAATATAAAGACTTCTGTCAATCAGCTGTTATTATTCATTTGGCAGTGATTAATTTGAAGGCCATTTTATGTGGATACATGTTTAGTAAAGAATGGATTTACAGATTGTAAAGTTTGTCTCACTCCTGACAAAATATAGAAAATTTAGATATGTATAATTACGTAACTGTGAGGTGAAAAGACACATTTTCTCCAGACATAGTAGTGTCACTTGGAAGATAGTGGTTTGATTTGGTTTTGGCCTCCCCTTCTCCAGTTTGGTTTCCAAATTTTTCCTGTCTGTATATAGCTGTGTATTTCCTAGCTATATATATAGCTTTCCCACATTGTGAACAGGGGTGAAAAATTAAAATATTGAAGAATTACTATTTTTCAACAGATGTGCACACTTTATCTTGATGTATACTAAGAAGTTAGTTGTAATTTTAATTGGAAAGTTCAAAGATGAATTAATGGGTTTGTGTTTGGCTTTTCACAGGGACAAGAAAAGAGACAAAGAAAAGATCAAGGAAAAAGAAAAGGCCAAAGAAAAAGAGAAAGACAGAGACCGAGACAAGGAGAAGGATAGGGATCGAGACAAAGACAGGGAAAGAGAGCGAGATAAAGAGAGAACCAGGGATAAGGACAAGGAGAGAGATAAAGAGCGAAGCAAAGATAGAGAGAGAGCCCGAGACAAAGACAGGGACAGGGATAAAGACAGGGACAGGGAGAAGGAGAAAGATAAAGATAAGGAAAAAGACAAGGAAGAGGTAGATCAGAACAAAGAAAAAGAAGATACTGAGAAAGAAGGAGAGAAGGACAGAGAGAAGATTAAGGACAAGGAGGGAGATAAGGACAAAGGAGGGGACAAAGAAAAGGACAGAGACAAAGAAAAGGAGAAAGATGGGGAGAAGGAGCGAGAAAAAGAGAGAGATGATAAAAAGAAGAAAGATAAGAGATCCAGAACACCCCCAAGAAGCTATAGCTCTTCAAGAAGATCTCGTAGCTCCAGCAGGTTTGTTTAGAATTTTTCATGCTTTTTTTTTTTCTTACTTGTCAGATCAGTGAGGCAACATCCTAATTTTTATGTATTGATGTCACCATGTCTCTTACTAAATAGATTTGTATTATTTCTGTTTTGTAGATTTTCCTTTAAAGTAGCATCTGTTATAAAAAGCTCTATGTGATGCCTGATAGAACAGAGTTTCTTGCTGGGCTGATGGTGCTTGACTTTCACATAACCTTATCATAGAAATCTTGAGGACAGTAATCAGATGATTTTTGTGCCATTTCTGTATGTTACAGACAGCCAAAAGTTCTGACCAACATCGCACGCATCATCTTTGCCCTGATGAAAGTTTGAGTCGCTGTTACATAGTTCTTTCATTGCTTACATACTGCAGCGTTTTGGTCTGCAGAGCTTGCAACCAGTTTGCTAATACTTGCCTCTCTGGCTGAATGGCTGAACTGAGGAAGTGAGTGTGTTGCTTAGCTGGCTAGCCTTTCACAAAGTGAATATATCTCGCTTGGAGACATGGATACAGTCTTTAACTAGATGGCCAGGTGTAAGTTAAAAGTAACCTAACACTCCTGATAGCAAGCGGGGAAACAATAAAGTAACTGTTGGTCTTGGCTCTGAGGGGAGCTTAACTGCCAGGAAGTCTGGATAAATTCATTTACAGCAGAAAGAGGCTGTGAGATTGTAATCAATCTCTATAAGCAAGGCATATTCTAAGAGCATTGCAGCTAAGTTAAGTTTAGAAGCATTGGTGGATAAGGTCCTTTCTGTTACATCAGGAATCAGCGAGTTCAGTAGTATTGTATCATATTTAAATATCAAATTATATCTGTAACCTTGAGATAATGAAATGCTAAATGGATTGGACAAGTTCTACCTATTGTAATAATTTCACTTTTTTTTTCACTAGACAAAAGAAGAATTCCTTTAGTCCTCAAAACTTACCAATTCAGGGTTCATAGAAGGCAAAAAAGGGTGTAATGGTTTCTGAATATTGTGTTTGTGTTAGGATGTTTATGGGCAAAATATTGTTTCTTCCTTAAGCATATGCAGCTTCCTATATAAATGAGTGGAAGACCCACACAGAGATACTTCAGTTAGCTTTGAAATGGTTTTTTTCAGTCCATAGGCCTCAGAGGGTTGAATTGGGTAAGTGCAGAAATATATGTAAAGGTTTCATAATATGTAACTTATATAGCAACCTTGGTGGAAAACCAGGTTCCTAGTGCCAAATAGCAAGTGTAGATAGCTGGGTGTTACCAAAAGCTCATACTCTAGTGTGCAGTAATTTTGCTCCCCCCTTAGGAATCTTACTAGTTAAGAAAGCACCATGGGAAGGCTCCAGTGTCATGTACTTGAGCGAAGAGTTCTTGTGAAAGAAACACATTTCTTCTTGTGCAGTCAAAGCACAAAACTGTACTTTGGTATGGTACAGATATTGTTAAACAAGGGCAGTGTTCTTTTGAAGCTGGAAGATGATAAAACACACTTTCTGTTACGGATTTACAATTTTTTCTTCAGATATACCTGTCTTTATAGCGTTGGTGCAGAGGCCGGTACTAGTGAATGTTATTATCTGGGCCTTAAACAGTGGGACAGACTGCATCCTCTGTGGCTGTGCAACAAAGAAACCAGCTGTGGGGCGAGGCTGATCTGCCATTTAGAGAAACCTCAGGAGATGGGGGAAATGGACTGATAGTCATGGAGTTGAAAAAAGAGAAAGGACCGGTCCTACACTCCGGCAGGATTAATGCCTTTTCACCAGTATAGCATGGGGGGCTCACTGGCTGGAAGGCTAGCTGGCAGGTCTTTGCAGCCAAAAAGGCCACCAACGTTGTGAGTAGGTCAAGAAGGGTAATTCTTCCCTTCTTCTGGTGAGGACACATTTAGAATCCTGTTCTGGGCTTTCCCATTACAAGAGACATGCAGATGTACTGGAGTGAGTCCAGTGAAGGGCCATGAAGCTGTTAAAGGGCTTGGAGCTTTCTTCATACAAGGGAATACTGAGGAATCTGTGATTGTTTAACCTGGAAAAGGGAAGGCTGAGGAGCATCTTGCCAATATACATTGACATCTGATAAGAACATGAAGAAGACAGAGCCAGTGGAGGCCTGTGACAATTAAGAGGGGACAGGCATATTGAGCTATAGGAAATAAAGGGTTTTTTTCTAGTGTTGAAATTGTGGTTTTGCTGGGCAGACTGGAACCAGTTACTTCAAGGGATTGTCTCCTCCATCCAAAAATCTGACTGGATATGGCCCTGAATAATCTACTCTGATTGACCCTCTAGTAAGGTGGGGAAAGGTTAGGTTGAGCTAAGTGATCTTCAGAGGGTTCTTCCAACCTCAGTAATGTCGTTGTTCTCCAAAAAGTAATTCTGAATAGGTTGGGTTACATTAGGGTAACCCTTTGGTGATGGACATTGCATTAGTTGAAATGGTTGCAGACCTTTCCAGTGAATATTCTTCAACAGATATGTATTTCAGTTGCCTGAATTTCAGTACAGCAGGTGACTGCTGACCATGTAAAGTGTAAAATATAAATGTAAAATATTGGGCAAATAGTCATCTTTTTGGAGAAGAGGTAAGGGTGGAATATGACATACAGGACCTTCTAAGAACTAGATGGCAGCTGACCTTGCTTTGCTGACAGGCTGCTCACAAGTACTGGAAATAAGATGGTTATTTGTGATTCCTAGCTGAAAGAAGAGACAGACTGGGAAGAGAAATCAGTTGGAAAAGGAGCTGTCTTACAGGCTAGCAGAGCCAGTAGCACCAGATGACACAGAGAATGTTATTTCCATGTACAATTAAGAGACACAGGACCACCATCCAAGTATTCAGAACTTGTTTTTCTTAAATTTTGCTGTGTTGGTATTGTGTAAGAGGTTCAATGAAATGGGTGCACAAAAATCTTTTCATGTACAAATGTAATAGAGATGGGAACAGCTGCAGTGAGACAGTTCAAATTCTTCTACTTGAAATAAGAAAAGCAGAAACTGAAGATAAAATTTCATGAATAAGCAGTTTCTAGTTTGAACCCAATTGCTGAAGCACTTAGTTTGCAGGTACATGTGCTGGAAAACAAAATTAACTGGGAATGTAGTGTAGAAATTAACAGTGTAGCTGAAGTAGCAGCACTGAGAGAGAATAACCAATTTGCAGTATCCTCAATTAAATAAAGGCAATGATCAATGTGGAGATGTTCAAAATAAAATTGATGTTAACTAATGAACAGCTGATTAGTGACTGTGTTATTACTCCACAATTTTGAGGCCATTTTATACTTTTTTTTGTCAAAGATAAATCAAAAGCTTGCTAAACAAAATACTTAAAAATCTTGTCCTGTGCAGCTTCAGGAGGTCACTGATTTTGATTAAAAGAAAGTTAAATTTCTTATGAGCAGCTGGTAACAGTGCTGGAGTTTTCTTTTTCCTGCTTATTCTCCTCCCCTGGTGGTGTGGGGGTATGGAGGTTGAGGGGCAGAGGGGGCAAAAGAAGGCAGGGACTGAGCAAATGCCACTCAGGATTAGTTGTCATCTGTGGTTAAACCATGACAGTTCTTTTTTGACTTCTTTTGTTTCCTCACCAATACCTTCCTTGTTCAATCTTGTCATGCTCTGCCAGCCTCTGTTTTGAGAGCTGGGGGAAGAACACCTTGGTAACTGAAACAAAACAAAATAAGTATGGTAATTGTAATGGAAAGGATAGAGAGGAATAAAGCCCAAGAGAAACAAGTGGTGCACTACACAATTGCTCACCCCTCACTGACTTTTGGCCAGTTGGGTCAGCTCTCCTGGTCATGCTCCCTCCCAGTGTCTTGTGTACCTGCTTGCTGGCAGAGCATGGGAAACAAAAGTCCTTGATTTAAGGGTAAGTAACACCTAAAACATCAGTGTATTACCAAGATAGTTCTCATGCTGAATCTGAAACACCAGCACCATTCTGGTTACTAGAAAGAAAGTTATCCTGGCCAAAGTCAGGACAGTCACAGTAGATAGTATTGTCAGAGTATCAATCCATATAGTGATACTGGCTATAATTACATGTATCCTTTTGTTACTTACTTAATAAGTGTTGATTTCTTGGCTTTTCTAAATATTGAAGATTTAATTATTCACAAATTGTAAAGGCTGCTGTCCATAAATGTAGCATTTGTGCTGTGTCTAATTTCCTCTTTTTCTTCAATTGTTCTTCCAATCTGCTTTTCCTGCCTTACAAAGAATTGATAGGAAGAAAAATAATCATCTTTTGACAGATGAGTTCTGCATTAATGTTAAATGAAGTTCTACTGGCCCAGTTTTTGCTTTAATTTAATGTGTGCCTCAGTATAAATGAGCTATTACATGTTTTGTTGTATTCAAGATCAGATTCCATAATGACAACTTCAGGAAACTCCATTTACCTGTGTAAAACAGCTGTTTTGTAAAACACTTCGAGCTCTTCCATGTGTTACAGAATGTGGATATTCTATTTGCTAAGCAAGGATCACTAGAAAAACAAAAGATTTCATTTATTCTGACTTTGACAACAGTTTGGCCTTCATTTTGCACTGTTTTCTTCTAAACCAACTAATTCTAGCTCATATATTTTTAGGAATTAAATTTCAGTCAGGTTAAACTGAAGTTGCAGTGATCTTCAGGTTGTAATGTTATGTTTTGAAATTCATATTGCTCAAGTTGTACCTTTTGACTTAATATGGCTCTTCATTCAATTGAGTTATTTTCCTGACTGAAGAAACTCTTAACTGATACAGTATTACTGAATTCAGTGTGTTTTCATTGTTACCAAGCATATAAGAATTTTAAAAAGGATTGTTTTGAAAGGGTGCATCTTTTTTTCCTTCTTTGGCCTTGCCTTTCCCACTAAACTGAAGCATACAATTTTTTTTTTTAAATTTGTACAGTTCATATATTGTTGATAATACAGACTGTCAAATTCAGTGCATGTGTTAGATCATTGTAAGAACTTTGTCTTTTTATCTCCTTTATTATTTTTGTGTTTTGATGATGTTGAATTACTTGGTCCTGTAGAGAAAGGCGTAAAAGGAAGAGCAGAAGTCCCTCCAAATCTCCTAAAACATCAAAAACAGCAAAAAGAAAGTCTTCCCGAACTCCTTCTCCAAGAAGGTCAGTTTGATGTAAACACAGAGGTTAATGATGAGTAAAGAAGGAAGAATTTATAGTAATTTTACTGTTTTACTGCTTTTGCACTAATGATTTCAGACGATTTCAGTTGGTCAGTACTATTCAGTTTTAATTTAAAACTAACTCAAAACTTTAACCAACTTGAGCTCTGGTATTCTTTCAATTACATGGTTTCAAATCAATCAGCATTGTATATTGCTTCAAATCAATAAAATCGCTTCATCTGATACAGATTAATTTGCCTTTTTCTTTGCAAATACAGTGTGTAGTGGTCATGAGCACTGTTGAGCTCTCTTCAGCAAAAAAATCCCATTGTCTTTGCAAAAGTTTTTTTTTGTTAAATTTTGGGAGGTTTTTTTGAAAATTTTTTTGGGGGTTTAGTTTGCAGTCAAATGGTTTGAAGTTTGTTGTAGTTGGATCAAATCCTAATTTGAACAAAAATATTCTGAAACAGAAACAAGAAAGAAAAAAAAAGAGAAAGAGATACAAATAATGAAAGAAGAGAAAGAGAACGCTCCACTTCCAAGAAAAAAAGTAGTAAAGAAAAAGAGGGAAAGGAGAAATCTGACAAAAGCACCACAACTTGGAAGGTAAGTTTGTGTGACCAAGTGATTAGCAGAATGAAGTGGTAGTGAAGCCATTACTGAAGTTCTCTTTTTACTTTTTCTTTCTTTTACACCTCTCCTTTTTCTCCTGTTCCTTACCAAATCAGTCGCATTTGAGTTTACTATTTGCTAGTTGGGGTTAGTAGGCCAGTTTAAGTCTACATATTTGAACTTCAGTTGACCTGTAGGAGTTTGTGTGCTTAGGTTGCAGAAAACACCTTGTTTCTCTTTTGTGTTGTGTGCCCTGTGTTAGGACTTGCCTGGCAGACAGACAAGCAGTGTTCAGGCTTGGCTGTCAAACTGAAAAGATTACTTTTTAAATAAACTCTCACTATGCAGTTCAAACTCCCCCTCATTGAATTGGTCCTGGTCTGTATATTGGATTCTATAGGAGTAAAGTTGAAGAGTTACGGAAGAGTGATATAAGATTTTCCCCGGCAAAATAGAAGGTACTGCAATAAAGAAAACAAATACCTTCAAATTGTTTAATCTTAGAATTTGAATAGCAGCACACCTTTGAAGAGTAGTTTGTTGTGCTCAGAATTATTCAGCTATTACAAAACAGCTGGTTTATGTGACTGTTCAAATGCTTCTTTAAGTATCTTACCCAGGAACTCTCTTAAAATGTGTCAGATACCTGACAAAAAATAAGAAAGAAAAAATTTATCCTGTTCTATTTTAAAAACGTTGGTGAAATTTTAATTTCTGGAGCTGTTTCTCATACATCCCATGGTGCTGCTTGTTCTATATGACTTAATTATAATTAATAAAGACTGATCACTTTATGGCATAATTTCTTGCATGATGGGTTGTTACAAGTGCCAGCTGAAAAGAAAACTTATTTTTAAAAAAGGCTGGGGGCAAAGTAGCTTGCACTTCTATTCTAAAATTTGCAGAGACAAGATATCCATGTAAAAATTGAAACAATAGAATTTTGGAAGTCATAGCCTCTAATGCTAAGAATATTGTTTTGTTGTCAAATAATTTTATCTTTGGTAGGACAAAGATAACAATAAAGAAGATCAGAATTCAGAAACTGACAAGGAAGTAGACAATAGAGATGCACAAAGGACAGATGAAGTCAAGCTACAACAGAATGGGAACTGTCAACCAAATGAAGAAAACCTCTCAGTTAAAATGGAAGAGGTTTAAAGCAAAGAATGGACTTCAAATTCAACTAAGGAATGAAATCCAAAGCGTTTTATTTCCCAGAATGAGGAAGAAAATGTCAAAGCAATCAACCTGAACGTGTTGATAGTACTAGTAGCTCCTCCAATTCTTGTGATAGCTTTGTTGTCTTCTTGCTGTAAAGCAAGAGAGCACAGACCAGTAGTTAATACCCTGAAGAGGCAGATGCCATCAGAAGTATTCATCTCTGAAAATCCATGCATTTCCATGATGGCTGTACTTGTAAAATGATTTATGTTAAGTTTTGCTATAAGCTGTTACAAATAACTAGAAACTGAAAGATGTAAACCTGTACTTCCCCAAAAAAAGCTGAAGATATGCATTGAAGGTTGTTTTTAATACTGCTTGTTGATGACTTTTGTATTGTTTTGCCCTGTAGGTTAAAAAAATCCACAAAATCTTTAATGTGTGCTGTTTGATGTGCTTGAAAATGGTGCATAAATATACACACTTCCTTTCCTTATAAATGACAACTGTAGGGAAAGGGGGTTTAAGCATAAACACGGTTTTACTGTTCTTATGTTAAATACTCACAGATTAGTATGTTTTTCATTTGCTCGCTGCTTGAGATTCTTAGGGTTTATTATTTAAAATAATTTCTTACTAATATCCCTGAAATTAATATTTCTTTAAAAATATTTGAACAATGCATGCGCTTTTTTTTGTTCCTAAAAGGAACATTGTCATGTTATAGATATTAGGTTAGCTTATAGGGTTATTTTGGAGTTGTTTTGTTTTGTTGTTTTCTTTGTCCTTAGAGAAGTGAGCACATCTATAAGATGATACCAGAACTTACAGCTTTGTTTTGCAATGTACTGCAGTGTGTCTGTTCAGCTGAAAATAGTACAGGTGCCATTAAGAAACTAATTTTTTTCCTTTTTGTTAAAAAAATATGGGAGCACAAGCAGAAGCTTTAGTGCCTTTTTAAAATGTGGTATTTTCTAGAAATGTATATGTGCTGTTACACATTTTCAGCTAAATCTTATATGATCTCTCTTGCTACTTTGCCACCACCATACTGTAGAAAAAAATGCAAGTGACTTGCCAGAATGGTTGTTTGGTTCACTTGTTAAAATAGGGAAGCTCCATTTTACTTTTATTTTTTATTCTTAGAAGAGATTTATAAATAAGAGAAAAAATGTAATTTGGGGACCACCACTGTACAAAAGTGGTAGCTGAATACAAAGTGAGCTCTGATCACCTGCATCAAAGAAAGCCCTTAGCTTATTTAATATACATTTGGATGGCCTTAATTGTTACCTCTCTGTTATTTTATTTGATACCCGTTGGGTGATATAAAAGGAATGGCATGCAAAGAAATGGGGGATAAATAATTTGAGGATGAAAGTTCTAATTTACATAGGGCTTACATAGGAGAGATTCTTTTTTAATTTTTTGTGGAGAAAGCATGCAAGAAGAGAATGACAAAATGTGTTTTTGTCATGGCAAAACATGGCTTTTGTTCTCTGAAGTAATTTAATTGGTTACATGAGATTTCTGATTTGACATAATTATACCTAAAATTGCATTGATTCTTTTTACTACAACGTAATGCAATCAAATTACTTAATTGCCTTACCTCATAGGAAGTGTTATTTCTCTCAGTTAAAATAAAAAACTACGTGTATTGGCTGTTTGCTTTCTACTTGTGTTACTTTTCCTCTGCATAGTTAATTTTTTCAGTGGAAGGGAAGCATATTACAGGGGATGAAAACTTTGCCCAACTCCTAAGGTAATGAAATCCAATTTGATTGTGAAGCTGCTTAATCACTCCTCCTTTTCTACAAGATTTATGTTCTTGCCACTGTGTACATTTAAGACAACAGAAAATGCTTTACCATGTAAAGTATAGAACAGCCATTTTTGTGATGTTTAAGCCACATGCTATTGGCTGGTAAACAGCTAATTCTGATAAAAGAATAACAAATCTATATGCTTACAAGAAGACTGTGAAAGATTGTCTTGCAACAACAGCTGTCTTATTTATGATGTGTAAGTAGCATAGAGCAAAGAGAATGTTTGTATACTTGTTATCTTTGGTACCATTTCACTAATAAAATAAGTATTTTAGAGGGATGTTTCTGCTGGTACATACTTATTAAAGGAATATTTTTAGACCATCTCATACAGCTTCTTTCATTTGAAGTATGGATATTAGTGAAAATATACATGTATTTATGTTTTCTTTGAAAAGCTGTATTTCTGTGGAAGAACTAGAATTCTTTCAGTGTATTATGTTTTAGCTGGTATTTGGTATGTGTTTGGTTTCTTGAGTTTTGTTATCCTCAAATGGCATAGCTCTGTGATGTATCATTTACAAAATGGCGGTTTTGTTTGGTTGGTTTTGTTGGTTGGTTTTTTGTTTAGGAAAAAAAACAACCAAAGCAACCGGCCACCAAACATACACATTTTCTCCCTTCTTCAAGTCATATCTTCTTGCAAATACTGTATTTTCTGGTTTTGTTTTGTAAATACTGTCCAGATCTGTGAGGTACTTGTGATCTGTCCCTTCTTATCAGGTGTTCCTAAAAAGCCACTCATGGAGAACTTTTACTCTATAAAATGCTTATCTCTGCAGAGGGTAGCTCATTTATAAACTGGTAGCATAGCACAGTAAGGAAGTTCCAGCCTGCTCCTACAGGATTGAGCATCATCCACTGAATGTGTCCATCTTCTGTGGGAAGTCCATTGCCTTCATCGTGAACAAGCTTGTGTGCTGAGCTGCTGTGTCAGATAATTCGGTTTTGTACTTTGTAATTGGAATTAACTTGGGTAGAAGTTTTGAGAACAGCGTGGTTCATGATAGCTGTGTTGTTTTACAGGTAGTTTCATCTGAATCAGCTCTTACTTGAAAATGTAAATTGCTCAAATGAGTGATTATACTGTGCCATTTTGCTAAGAGCACTTGAAGTGCATAAGCTTCTGTTAGAGCCCATAGCTATTTCCCAAGAGGATTCTGGATAGCAGACAGGATTTTTCTTTGCATTCTGAAAGAACGTAGTAGAAGAGAACTGCTTGGTGGATCAAACGGGCTATCAATCTCAAAATAAAGGTGGCCTGTGGCTTAGATGATTTCATCCAAGTCAATGGATTTACACAGATGTGAGGCATAGAATTTTGTTTGCAAGCACCAATAATAATATGATACGTGAAAAATTCTTAGTTTTCATATGTTGGAATTGGAATTAGGGATTATAAAAGCCCTTAGTTAGAAACTAGAAATATCTGAAGAATACTTGGGAAATGGCTGAGATGTGGATTTTGCCTATTAAGTAGTCACTTGCTAATTTTTGTGATGGCAATTTCAGATAGATATGTCTGAACTAGCCTTATATTAGGCTGACAGCAATCTCTGTCCAGCTTGGATTCTGAAAGGAGCTGTGGATACTGCAGTGTCATTTTCGCTGCTGGAACTAAGTTAAATTTGTAGTCTGTAGCATGCTTTGCCTTGCTTGCTAGCGTTGTCTGGCCCAGTTACATCTAAGGCAATACCTGAAATTGCCTTGAAACTTCAGATCTGTTACATAGTAGCTTGTCTCTATTGCCCTTAGCTTGTGTTGCTATCTTGTAATAGTTACTAGACTGATAAAAGATTGAGAAAAACTGGGGGTTTGGGGGGTTTTTTTGGTCTAAGAAAGATAATAAGTAAAGCCTGCACTGTATGTTATAAATTATTGTATATGTATTGCCAGTCCTTGTTTAGTTATTCTTCATTCATGAGTATGACCCTTGCAAACATTAATGCCATAACGGAATGTGTATTTTGTCTACTTCTAGGTCTGAAGAATCTCTGCATCACTTTTGTAGTGAAACAAGATCAGAGCTCATGTATTGTTAGAGGAAAAAAAAATCCAGACAAAATAATCTTGAATTTTGTAAATGTTAGTGTGATAATAGCACTATAGTGGTAAAACAATCTTAAAGATGTGAATTTTGAATCATTATCTGGGGTATATTCCACTTGGTACTTTCCATTTTATAGCATTAAATATCACCTTTGATATTATCATAATTTCGAAAGTGAGCATTTGACTTAGTGGTATAAATGCTGAAATCTGTCAGTGGTTAAAACCATCAATCAGTAGGCACTTAGCTCAGAGAGGTGTAGTTTTCTCACCAGATACTGGAGTGTGAAGACTTAAATATATGTAGATATCATAAAGTGTTAGTGCCTGAAGAGACTCTGAAATTTAATTTTGTTTGCTAATACATAAACAGAAGTTTTCAGCTTGTAGTTGAGCTTTATTTTTATATGTTGAGAAGTGTAATTAAAATTATATTGAAAACTAAAAGCACTGAACTAAAGGATTTTTTTTTTTAATGTAAGAGAACCACACTTTCATCTGTTTAATTTTAGACTTAAAAAATGTCATGGCATGCAGTGTTTGTTTTTAATTCAAGACTGCCTCATTTGTAGGTAAGTCCTATTGCAAGATGTGAGTATGTTAGCACAAGGGTTTCTTTTGTATTCTCTTCAGTGTAATTCAGTTTAATAAATTTCTCAATATGGGGAGGCAACTACTTTCCCTCTAGTTTGAGGAGATGCAGCTTCACTTCAATTCTATATTGTTTAAATAAATACTACAGTTGAGAAGCTATCTGCCAATTTCAGCTTTTTTGTTTTCTGAACATGTGAACTCTTACTGTACAAGAGGGCAAAATTCTTTTTTATTGTCATGACAAGGCAGCTTTAAGATTGTTACGCTTCATACAGGAGAACATGGACAGCAAAAATTAGTTTTTTAGTTCTTTGTACTATTCTGAAAAGTTTCAGCTTTTTTTAAAAAAATTGTTATACTTTTACGTTCATCTAGTGCCAGATTTGATGTGAGATCAGAAATTTTTGGTGTACAAAGTGTATTCTGTACTAGTTGTTAATGAAATCATTCCTTTTCTATTGAAAAGGCTGTATGTGTCTTCTTTGGCCTGAAGGGCTTATCAGCAGTAGTAAAAGAATGATTTCATTTCCCTTTCATGCAGTTTTTAATATCCTTAATGAGGCTGCCAGTTCACTGGGTTTCTTAGAAGAAGTTGTTGCTCTGTTCTTTCCTTAGTGCAAAGATTTAGAACTGCTGCTGTACTGATGAGTAAATCATGAGCCACTTAGAAATTGCTACTTTGAAAAGCCGTCATTTACATAACAATCGAAGGAATGACTGGTTTGGCCCAGGAGGATCAAGAGAGGATTTTAACACTGACAGATTACGTAGCCTATCCGTGGGTCCTTTCTGGTATTTTCCCGACTGCTCTGGGAGCTGTATCTAATTTGTTACACACAAATCGCACCCATCACAGTCTTGATTCAGGTCTATCTGAGGAACCCAAGCACCACAGCAGCAAAAATACTTTTTTTCTTCTCTAAGTTTGATATTTCTGTTAATAATGTAGGGTATTGTAAGTTTAATTAACAGGTAACCAAACTTGTGCTATGTTGGTAGAGTATATTTTTGCATTAATGAAGCAACTATGGAAATCGTACACCTAAAGAGATGTTAAATGCTAGTATATTGTTGTTCTTTTCATAAATAAACCATGTCTCAAAGTTCTAATGGTGTCATAAACTCACTTCCACTAAAATTAGATGAGATATAACACGACTGTACATTTCTCTTTTCTCTGTTTTTTTCTTTTTTCTTTTCTTTTATAGGCTTTATCTGCCCTAGAGTCAAGTACTTGGAAACTAAGTCTGTTGTACTGATACTGACAAGTGTTACAGGAAAGGTGATAAGGGATTAAGTAACTGAATATATCATCATTTTAGTGACAGAGGAGCCTTCTGAATCCCATCTCTGAGGAGGGGATTTTCTTCTGCACAGGAAACTACTACAGTTTCACCACAGAGAGTATCTCACTTTCAAACAGTAAATTAGTAAATGTGACTCTATAGAAGACTGTGTCAAAGTAGGAATCAGGAGTTCAAGCAGAGCTTCTGACACAAACAGTACCTGTCAATTTATTGACATGGATGTTTTCATGCTAAAATATACTCAATGCCTAAGCTGCTCAATTGCTTTATATAATTTGTAAGAGCCTAAATAACAATGATTAGGATGCAAAAGTTTGAGATGTGCTTCTTAACAGACGAATTTGCTCATTAGTGAGCTGATCTTGTGATTTTTGGGGTTGGTCATGTCTGTAAATGAGACTCATGGCTGGCTCAGCTCCCACTGGTTTAGTCATCACAGGTGATTTAATTACCACGTCTGTGGTCTCGCAAAGTGCATTTCACCATGCTATTCCTCTCTGTGAAAGCAGGGAGGAATAGATCTGAGAAACGCATTGAGATAACTTTACAATGGCTCAAATTCGTGTATTTACAGAGGAGAGGGGCCCGCCTCTATGTAAGATGGTGACAGGTACACATGGTAATTGTAAATGCAAATGTGTTAATTGATCTATCCAAATTTCATTTGTATCAGTGAGGAGATCATTTCATTCACTGAGATCCTCAGAATTGTGATACATTTGTTTTGTTATCTTTGGTTCCAAAGAGAGTGGATGGATGACAGCTGTATATTATGGTATGCGCCTGGGGGAGTTGGAGGCTGCTTTATAGAGCCATTTCTCAGATAATGTGCGACACGCAGTAAGTCACTGTAATACTCTGTTCTTCACTCTTCTAATTTTGTATCAGAACTTGGAGTACTCTACTCTGTTCAACCAAAGTGTGTCAATGCTGAATTAATTAAATGGAAGTATACTTCTGAATCTTTTGGTGGAAGAAAATGTTAGACCTGGGTCATTGCATTGCACTGAATGCATTAGAAATGGGCATTTGTATGTTTTTTATGGCTAGATGAAAAATGGTAGCCAAGTATTGCATAAGTTAATTCATTCTAGTAAATCACATTCCTTTTGATCATTTTTACTTTGGGAAATTTATAGTTGAAAGAACAGTTGTAATTCATGTAATTCAGTAGGTGATAATAAAACATATAAATCCTGCTACTTTTTGAAATAACTTTGTTGTGTCAGATCTGTAACTATTCCAACAGCAGCTTATAACTGCAAATGGAGAGAGAGGTATATCTTTTGAAGTGATCATGTTTCATGGCTTCTGTCATCTTCTGCCTGTAAGATTAGCAAGTTTTGCCTTTATGCCCTTTATCAAGAGAGACAACTAGAGATCTATAAAGACCATAAAGGCAAGAATTATTATTTTAGAAGCTGTGTCAGCCTTCCAGATCTAGTTTTCAAGAGCTACATAAAGGTGGTCAAGCCTCATTCCTGATCTGTCTCCTGTTAAAGAGATGAGGAGTCACTGTCCAAGCCTGCTGGTACCACTGTTGATTCATTGTACTTGTAGACAAACCTTGGAGATATAAAGTGCATAACATTAGTGATCAAACATCTCTGGATATGATAGTTATTTATACCATGTAAACTTTCTGCTGCTTGGTGCTTAGCTACTTGTGAGCTGTGACAGCGTTGGGGTGGAGGAGGAGTTTTGGTTTGGGGACAGGGTGAGTATTGTTCATAGTTCAGTCTCGGCATTCCCTTTCGTATTATGAAGGTGTGAACTTACCATAATTCATAGTTCATAGTATGTATCTTAGAGACGGATTGGAAGACCAGATAAGTAAATCATGAAGAATTAATGACTGTAGTGGTTGCAGTGTTAGAGGAATGAAAGTAATTTGCAATGAGGCCCTGCTGTTAGATGGGTGCCTAGGCAGGATTCTGATTTAGTGCTTACACAGAAATGTAGCTTTGTTACTCTAAATTTATAGCCTTTAACACAAGCTTTTCAGAAAGTTCATGGTGTTCTTGCTTTTGGATCACTGTGCTGCTGTTAAAAAGACACCTTTTCCAGCACAATACTCTGAATCAAGCCAGAGATCCTCCTTTTTAAATACGGTTCTGTGTATCGCCAAGAATTTCCAGATCACAGTCTTGGGTTTGCTGTAGCAGTACATTATTTTGAAAGTGTCACCCTTATTGCTGAGAACACAGACTAGTTGTGTGACCCAAGAGAGAAACCTCCAAGAAAGCTTCAAGCCCCTCAAGGATTGTTGAGGGGATTACAGTGGAGAAACAAAAATATTTAAGCCAGAATCGGTCCTGGAATTTCAGAAGGTGTAAGTGTGACAGCTGATGTAGAAGAGCATCTTCTGCAAGTTGAGTTATGCTGTGCTGCAGGATAAAACTCAGTGCTGGAGCACCCCCTCCTGAGCTATCATAGTAAGATTTCAGATGGTGTTTGAAATACTGCATATTTAGACACTGAGTGTACTACAGGCTTTGTTGCAAGCCAGCTGCAAAGCACCACTATTTTTAGTACTCTACCACTGCTAATTTTGTACTCTAATGCAGTACTAATCTGCCAAAATGCACTGGAAAGTGATGTACCTACTTACACATTAATAGGAGATACTCCATGTACAGGTGGCAGGGCCTTTTTAGTCATATCTGAAATAGGTTTCAGATATGAAAACCTATGACCTACGTTACCTGATGCCTTGGACCAACACACTCAGGGACTAAGGCTGATGTATGTTGAGGTTTGTCTTTAACAAGTAATTGATGAAATGCATTTGTTTGAAGAATTTCTTTTGGAGGGGGGGAGGTAAATTAGAATGCCTGAAAGCAGGAAGGTGCTTTTATTTAAGTAAGGAGAAAATGAAGTAAATCAGAGCTCTGTAGTCCTTGCTGCACTGCAGTTTATGACTGCAAAGAGAGTTTTGCCAGTGAAGAAAAGGAATGGGAACTGTAAGGCTGAATTCTGTAACATGGCATTAGACAGAGTACCATGATGCCAGTGTGCAAAACAGGGCCACCTGGGCAGCACAGCTGGTTGCATTTCCAAAACATATTGGGCTGCTGGAAGGACATGCAATGCACGTGTTGGGGGTGTAAGGAGAAATAACCAGTATGTCTTTCATCCTTTTTGCTCCTTGAAGCTTTCAAATAATGAAACAATATTATAAAGAAATACCAAAATAAAAAACCCACCCAAAAAACCAAACCAAACAACAAACAAAACACAACTGTCCTTAGAAGTTGAAAAAATACATTCTTTTATGTTTGTAACTGGATCTTCTGTGTTATTTCTCTGTGTCTTAGGATCAGCATACCTTTTCATCCGATCTGGAGAGTAGAAAATGAGTCACATGCAGTATTACAAACAAAACAGACTGACTATTTGTCAGTAAAATATTTGGTGGATTGAGGACTTAAAAATTTCACTGCAACTCTGCAGCTGCAAATAGACAAACATGGAAACAGATGAGAAACCCTGATGCTTAAAAATGTCAGAATAAGAAACATTCTTAGAGCAAATGGCTTCAAAGCAATTGTATAATGAATTTGGAACTGCAGACTCCTCAAGCATTCCAATGGAGATACAGCCTACATGCATGGTGAATTCAACTTACTAATTTTTGTGAAATCCAGAGGGTCTTCTGATGAAGGTTGAATGAGCATTGAAATAAAGTGAATAGAATTGCATGCTACTACTGGACTAGTTTAAGTGGTTTTGTAGCTAGGGATTTTCTTAACAACAAAATCTCTTCATTATTAGTGGAAATATTCATGTTCTTTTTCATAGTGGAATCCTTAATGTTAATTTTCACTGAGCCAGTTCATTCAATGTAAATTTTATCTTAACATTTTCATAAATGCTTTACATTTATGTAATTTATGTAATTAATAAATACGTAATGTAAGCATTGGAAGAATATTCATATGACCCAGCATAACTAGTTAGAACTTCAATGTGAGTAAACGCTATTTCTTTTTAAACTATGAGTTTCTGACCAGTGTTGTGTTGAAAAGCTACAATACAGTCTTTGCCTAGATAAATAGCTCATCTGTGTATGTTGTGTGGGCATTGGCAATTACAGCTTCTTTGACGCAGCTGTGATAATTAAAAGTTGCAGAAAGACATGTAGCTTCCTTTCCAAAAGTGAGTAGGCAGCACTGGGAAATAACACACAGAAGTCACAGTGGCCAAGTGCATTTCAAGTCTGTGTAACCCACTAAACCACCAGATCTGAACATGCAGCCACAGCTGTGATGCCAAAAGGGCATTATTGGACCTTATGGATCCTAATTCTGGTGATACCCAGTAGCCACAGGCATGAAGTGAATATGAGGTTTTGTAATGTAATTAAATATTCTGGAAAGGTTATTTAATTACACCTCAGAACAGAGGCAATGGTTGCTCATTGCTGAGTACCTTGCCTTAAACCACTACCAGCAAAGTTTAACGGTAACAATTACAGAATCAAGTAGGTTGAAAAAGACCTTGAAGATCAAGCCCAACCTATGACCTAACACTGCCTTGTGAAATAAACCATGGCACTTAAGTGTCACATCCAGTCTCTTTTTAAGCACCTTGAGGCACAGTGACTCCTCCACCTCCCTGTGCAGCCCATTCCAAGGCCCAATCACTCTTTCTGTGAAGAATTTTTTTCTCGTGTCTAGCCCAAACTTCCTCTGGCACAGCTTGAGGCTGTGTCCTTTTGTTCTGTCAGTGTTTGTCCAGAAGAGACCAACATCCACCTGGCCACAGCCTCCTTTCAGGCAGGTGTGGGGAGTGATAAGGTCTCTCATGAGCCTCTTTTTCTCCAGGATGAACACCCCCAGCTCCCTCAGCTGCTCCAGGGCACAGCCTGGCTCATGTTCAGTCCCTGTCACCAGCACCCCCAGGTCCCTTTCTGCCTGGTCCCTGTCCAGCCACTCTGTCCCAGCCTGCAGCACTGCAGGGGATTGCTGTGGCCAAAGTACAGGACCCAGCACTTGGTCTTGTTAAACCTCACATTGTTGGACTCAGCCCATGGATCCAGCCTGTCCAGGTCCCTCTGCAGAGCCCTCCTACCCTCCAGCTGATCAACACCTACACCCAACTCGGTGTCATCTGCTAATTTGCTGTGCCAGACTCAATCCCCTCATTTGGATCGTCAGAGCAGACACTAAACAGGACTGGCCCCACCACTGATTCCTTGGGGAAACCACTGATGACTGTCCCCAGCTGGATGTAGAACCTTCACCACCACTGTCTGGGCCTGGTCCCAAAAAACTGTTTGGGAAAGGCTAGAGAATACCTCAAAGAGCTTTATTGTTCTGTTACCCACTTCTGTGCTGTCAATCTATGAAAAACTGTCTGCAGCCTGTAATTTTTCAAATAAATAGCATGTCTAGTACTCTCCAGGATCCAGTGCCTAGGATCCAGTGTGTCCAGTAAGGACCTGAGCCCATTTAATCTCTTTCCCTCTCAGTGCTGGCTGTAGCTTTGCCTGTCATTCTTCAGGACTTTGTTCTTCCTGTGTCTACCATTTCAACAAATCCAGATTACTTCCTCCGTGGGTTCATTTCTGTAAAGTAATAAACCCACCAGTTTGCCTGGGGAAGGCTTTATGGAAGGAAGTTAGAGCATAGGTCTTACAAGAGGTGGCTGAAGGAGCTGGGGATGTTTAATCTGGAGAGAAGGAGGCTCAGGGAAGGGATCTTATCACTCTCTACAGATGCCTGAGAGGATGTTGCAGTGAGGTGAGGGTTGGTATGCTCTCACAGGTAACAAGTGACAGGATGAGAGGATATGGCCCCAAGTTGCACCAGGGGAGGTTTAGATTGAATATTTGGGAACATTCCCTCACAGAAAGAGCTGTCAAGCCTTGGAACATACTACCCAGGAGAGTTGGTTAAGTCACCATCCCAGGAGGCACTTAAGGACATGGTTTAGTGGTGGGCTTGGCAGTATTAGGTTTGCAGCTGGACACAATCCTAAAGGTCTTTTCCAACCTCAGTGATCCTGTGATTCTGTGAAGCACTTGGAGGGGTCTCTGAGGATGGGTAATGGGAATGACCATTTCTAGCACAGCAGATTGTTTTCAGTTTTATTATCAAACGGTGCTTCTGCTGTAGCATTGAAATAGGTATGAGGATAACATTTCCACCCCAACACCACTGGCATGGGGTGGTTTGTCTTAGCAGTCTTCTATAAACAGTGCTCAGTAGTGAGTGGTGTAAGCTGTCACAAGTTTTATTACCCAGGTTCATACAAATTCCACCAGTGTTGTACCAGAACACATTCAGCATCATTCAGGCAGCAGACATACAGTGCCATTGAGAGAGAGAACAGGCAAACCAAGAGCCTGTGACACAGAGTCAAGAGTATCTTCTGTAACTAGAGGTCTTCCATGAAATGATTCATTATTTGACAGTCTTTGTGGCAATAACTGCAGTTGACTTGGGTTGACAGGATGCCCCTGTGTTCTCTGCTTTCCAGACAACTCTGCTCAAGTGCAGATACTATTGTGCCATAAAAGTGGCTTTAAGGGTTGTCACAGTACCTCAAAGGCTTAGATTCTGGGGGAATTTGTAGATGTTTGGTAGATATTATTATTAATTTGTTAACTAACACAGAATAAACCTCAACAATATTGTGAATGCTGCAATCTCCTGTTCCAGGGTGAGGACTTGCTTGTTTTGTCTCTGACACTGTTAATTTTCAGAGCTAACTACTGCAATGTAGTCTAAATTTAAGCACTAAATTAAAAAAAAAAAATTAAAAAAAAAAATCTTCATGTCCATGCAAGAAAAAAATCTATTCTGGATACCAGAAAAATACATGTGTACTAACCTAGCTTTATGCTATATTAGAGACTGAGTATTACTTTCCTTTCTCTGTAAATACAGAACACTAAAGTACTGTAACCTTGCAGTATAATATTACATGCTATAAATCACTATGCTGATGTGCCCCCAGGTCTACAGTTGCCTAAGCTTTTACCATGTCTAAATTCTCACTAATGCTGACAGTGATCATCCAGAGCTATGCTGACTGTGAAAAAAAGCAAAAATTTGATTATAAAATACCTTGTCTTTTGTGGTCCTGAGCCTTCATCTCTGCAATTTCACTCAACAAAACATATATTGAAGTTACGAATATTGAAGCTGAAAACGCTACACAAACCACTTGAACAGTACTGTAGCACATGGAACAAACTATCTTACATGTTTATTTCTATAAGAAGGCTTCTGCAGTCACTATATACCTGTATATGCACACTTTTTTTTATACTGCCTGAAGAGGTCAAGGAGTACAGCTAGATGATTATTGTAGGACTCGTCTAACCGAACTAAAAATCACCACAGAAAAATAAAAGCCACAGAAATCTATTTTTCCCTAACCTGAAGACCTGAGCATGGTATGTCTCCTAACCCAGCATCCCAGAGTACAAACATTGTTTCAACTAATCCTCCTTTTTGGCTGCATGAAGCTATTTAGCAAATCTACTCTTCTATTTCTCTCCACATAAAATGTTCTTTCTTTGCTGTCAAAGGATACATCATGATGGCATGAGTTCTTAATTTATATCTGATTGCCACACCAGGATTTTTCACGTATCTCTTATTCTCACAAATGTACTGTTTACAGCCATTGTCCAAATATTTCTCTAACGAAATCAATTTAGAATTACATATATTGTGAGCTTTATAATTGAAAGTAGATATACCTTCTGTTTAATATCCATGGGTGCTTCTAGTACAATTCCCCTGCTCTGCTATATGAATTTTCTTTAGCAAGATGTCAGACAATGGCTACTATGGTGGAGCTGATAACCACCAGGTTAAAAGCCCAAGCTATCTGTTGAGTTTCATGTATGAAGGCTGTTTCATATGCTGAAACTACTTGCAAGCATTTGGTTTGGTTCTGCTTATACATACATTATCCATAACAGAATAATATGTGTAGGTTTGGTAGGTGCAGAGTAAGAAAAGAGGAATTCAGTGTTTACAGGGATGAGTAAAGCTACTGAAGGTACAAACTGCATCAGAAAAATAAGTTTCTTTGACCAGAAATGAAAGAAATACTGTAAGTAAGGAACATGGATAATTCTTATATTCTGGTAATGGACAAATTATGACTACTTGATAAAGATTATGTATCAGGACTTCATTGTCTGTAACAGCATTTCAACACCACTACTAGATATTACATGTAAAAATAGCTCCACTAATATCAGGATCATTTGCATTGTCTTAAATTCAAATCAGGCAAAGTCACCAGATTAAAGTTCCAAAAAGAAGAAAGATATTTAAAAGACTGTCCAAACTTGTGCAATCTCTAGGGAGCAATTTTCTCTACTCTTTGTTTCAATTATAAGATTCAACAACTGTAAATGCACAACCGTAATTACTTTGTGGGAGAACAATGAATTTTAACTGCTAAGAAAAAAAAACAGTGCATAATCCTCAGTGAAATACGGATTTGTTCCTGGCAGTCTTCACAGATATAGAGAGATGCAGTTAAGGAGAGAGTGAATATAAATAAGGAAAATGAATAAACTAGGTTTTGTTATGGATTTTCACTAAATCAGTGAAGTGGAGATATGGAATTTCGCTGAGTTTTTGCAAGCATGGATGTTCTATAATTCATACTGCCTAATGTGAGTGGAAATACTTGTGTGAATGCCAATCATCCTTCACTTTTAATGAGATAATTTTAAAAAATGTCCATGTGGATTCTCTGGTGCTTACGACACAGTTGATCAATTTTTTTCTCCACAAAGCAGTTTTAATAAAATGCTCCTTAAACTTGAGACAATAACAATAAACTGGGTCTTCTACAATAAGTGCAGACCATTAATGCTTGCCGAGTTCATGACTGAGAAACACTTGTAAGCCAGAAAATGGTTCAGACTCTTTGCATTGTGGAGATACATGATGAAGTTGCATAGAAAACATATTGAAGAAGACCCTTTTATCCCCTGCATTCCAGTGGCTTCTCTTCCATGCAGTCTTTTGGAAGTATGGCTACTTGAAATACCTGTTGAGCTCCTGAAGTCTAACAGTTATTATCATTGCAGTGTGAAAACATATCTGCACCTACACCTCATCAGGAACTGTGGATGGGTTTTTCTGAATGTGTAGGCAATTGTAGGAAGAAAAAGCCTTAATTTAATACTAGTAACAACTCCAATACTGTTAATGACACTCATTATCATCTTCAGTTACACAGCACTATTTACCTACAATAACTAAAGCTGTAAAGTTCCAGAATGTAAAACACTAAAGGTGTTTTACATAGATCAGTAAACAAAATTTTGATTCTTAATTTGAAAGATTTGCACTAATTTCTTTGGCCAGCTTTGACCAATTGGAGAGCTTCTTTGTAGTGGTAGATACTTTTGCTGGAATTTTTTTTCTGAAGAACTCATGAGATCTGAAAATCAGATCTGAATCTGGTCATAGTGAGTAGAGACTTTTTCTGATATCTGCAATGACATTGTGTTTAGAGTGGAAGCCTGGAATGGCTCCTGAATGCCCTGGAACCAAAAATACCAAGCAAGAGGTACTTTACTGAATGATTTTGCATTTGTGTCTCTGGAAGTTTTTTCCTGTGTGAAGATGGTGGGACTTTCCACTAAATGACTGAGGTGAAATAGCTAATCTAATCATATAATCAATCTGTTTCACCAAGGAAATTTACTGTAGTGGAGATAACTATTGTCACAAGCTCACTGTCCCACATGGTCCCAGTGGCTCCGCTGAAGTATGACAAGATTTTGGACTTGATTTTATGGTAAGGAAAATAATGAAAATGCTTCAGGTTTAATTGGCTTGTCCCATGAAATTTGGTCCAGATGGCAAAAGTACCACCTGCCTTTGTTTGAGGTAGTCGTGGGAGGCAAACAGAACCTTTTGCTTAGTTTGTGCTGGCTTACTGCTCAGCTCCATTTCCAGATGAGGATGAGCAGTTCTTTCAGGCACGCTCACTTCCAGACTCATCAGGGCTTTCTGACTAAACTCCATGCTGGCATATTCATTCAAGAGTGGTACTTCAATGGAAATGGTGTCTTCTTCACTTGCAACTGCTTCTGCAGGGATTTCTTCATGCCTCGGGCTCATGTGTATGCTATTGCTAGATTTTTCTGACTGACAAGTGTCACACTTGTTGTCTTCTCCGCCTTCTGTGAAGAGGCCCAGCGTGAGAGGAGCCTTTGACTCATGCTCTATGACAAAAAGGCTGGTGGTGTCATTGTCTGACAGGGCCTGAAGCAGTGACCTTGAAACAGGTTTCCAATCAGTCTGTGAGACAAAGCAAGGAAAATGGACAATATGCTAATTAATCCATTTTATCTAATCTTTGGTTTTAGAAATACGAATGGAAATACTTATTTCCCTGATTTAAAGAACCATCTTCTCCAGTCCCATAGTATTTAATCAAAGCTTTTCTTGCCTTTGTGTTTACTTGGGACCAAAAGTAGTGATGATAAAATGTAAGCCTCATGATGTGCAGTTGAAAAAAAATTTAGCAAGTACATTACTATAAGAAGGCAGCAACTTGAATTGCAGCCAGACAAGATTAAGCTGTCAGATGCTATGAACAGTTTGTTATTAAACTTCATGCTATGTTGTGATCTGGGTATACCTGGGCTAACAAGTTTTTGCAAATTCTGGATGGTTAATTAGAGAACAGTTGGTAAGACCAAGCTTCCTTATTTTCCACCTAGATTGTTCTGTGTTTGCCCACATTTGCCATAATGTTTTTTAAATTATGGGCAGATTAGTATAGCTATTACATTTTTTCCTTCCTTCCCCCCCTGCCCCTCTGCACCCACTTGCTCTAAATTTGTTTACACTGGTCTTTTTTTTGCAAGAATTAAGTAAATGTGTGTTGTTTTTTATTTTCTTTGTTCTTACAGTTTGTGATCTCACTGGGAAATGAGAATGTTGTTCTTTGAAGTCTCAGCAATACCAAATAAAATATCTCTATTTAGAGATATCTCTTGTAATTGGATAAGTAGACATCACTGTATGGTTAACTTCTGCCTTGTTTTGAATAAAGATCTGTATGATCTATACCTTCGTTATCATTTTTTTTAATGAAGAGCAGCCCAAATTCCAAAGCTACCCAATCTAAATTAGGTTTTATGCCTACCTGAACTTTAGTAAAGCCTGTGATACCACTTCCCACAGAATTCTCCTGGATGAACAGGCTGTTCCTGGCTTGGACAGGTGCACTGTTCACTGGGTAAAGAACTGTGGATGGCCGGGCCCAGAGAGTGGTGGTGAGGGGAGTTACACCAGGGCTGTTCCCCAGGGCTCAGGACTGGGGCCAGTCCTGTTTAATATCTTTATCAGAGATCTGAATGAGGGGATCAGGTGCAGCCTCAGGCAGTTTGCAGGTGACACCAGTCTGGGTGGGAGTGCTGATCTGCTGGAGGGCAGGCAGGCTCTGCAGAGGGATCTGCACAGGCTGGATCATGGGCTGAGGCCGATGGTGTGAGGTTCAACAAGGCCCAGGGCCGGGTCCTGCCCTTGGCTCACACCAGCCCCAGGCAGTGCCACAGGCTGGGACAGAGTGGCTGGAAAGGACCTGGGGGTGCTGGTGACAGGGACTGAACATGAGCCAGGCTGTGCCCAGGTGGCCAAGAAGGCCAAGGGCATCCTGGCCTGGATCAGCAATGGTGTGGCCAGCAGGAGCAGGGCAGGGATTGTTCCCTGTGCTGGGCACTGCTGAGGGCACACCTCAAATCCTGTGTCCAGCTCCGGGCCCTCAGTTCAGGAAGGACACTGAGGTGCTGGAATGTGTCCAGAGAAGGGCAATGGAGATGGGGAAGAGTCTGGAGCACAAGTCCAATGAGGAGCAGCTGAGGGTGCTGGGGGTGTTTATCCTGGAGAAAAGGAGGCTTAAGGGGGACTTTATCACTCTACACCTGCCTGAAATGAGGTTGTAGCCAGGTGGGAATTGGTGTCTTTGCCTAGGTAACATGACAGGATGAGAGAAAATAGCATCAAGTTGTTCTAGGAAAGGTTTAGATTGGATATTAGGAAGAATTTCTTCTCTAAAAGGGTGTTCAGGCTCTCCAGGGGTGGATGTAGTGGATTCATGATCCCTGAAAGTGTTTGGAAAATGTCTATTTTCAATTGTCCCCAGGGGACATGGATTAGTTGTGAACAGAGTGATGCTGATTAATGGTGAGACTTGATGACCATGAAGGTCTTTTCTAACCAACATAGGAAGGCTATTATTCTGTCTGAAAGAGGAAACAGGTGAAGAAGAAGTATCTTCAAAGATTCTTGCCTATATGTGAAGAACAGGAGACTGATTTGGGTGACTGACATTTTAGTTCTCCATATTTCATTCTCCTGGTCTCTGTAACGAGAGTGTCTCCAGTTCCTCCTTCTGCTCTGTACCATGGGATGTATCATTGACTTATGTGTTGTTAAATCACCCCCTGCCTGGACAAGTCATCTTGCTGCCTTTTTGAATTATTTTTTTGTTTTTGTCAGGAGTTGTGAAGTTGCTCAACTAAACTGGTGCGATGCAGTCTTGGAACAACTAGAAATGGAATGAATGTACAGAATATAGCAAGATTTGCTCCCTGCCCCTGTTTTGCCGTGCCTTTCTCCACAGTTCATTAATTGTTCAGAATTACAAATTACTTCTAGACACTGTATCTGGCAAACTGTTTATTGTACTGTTTCCTGACATAGTGCTTTTTCTGCTTTCTCCCAGACCATTATCTGGTATCTGGTATTTCTGTGTCTGACATATCAACATTACAGTGTTCTGTGCCAGACGTGGTTAATACAGACTTCATTTTCTTTGACAAGTTGCTTTGCCTCTGCAGGATAAGTTAAAGGCATTTTAAATTCCTATATTTTGCTTTTAAGCATTTTATGTCAAAATGGCACTGTGGTTCGTAAAACCTACTTGTCCTTTCTGTAGCATGCAGTCTCATTGTATTTCACTTGCAATTCTTCATTGCAAAATGACTACCTGATGACTAGCTCTGAACTCATCCCTTCTTTACCTACATTAGGGTGGAAGAAAGGAAGAAGACAAGTGAGGAAGTCCTGATCTGGAATATGAAAATTCATACTTGTTCTGTTGCAGGAAGCAATGCTGATGTTTAGCAAAACTTCTGATTATCAGCAGACTATCAGGGTCTTCTAAAATCTTGTTTCTGATCACTGCACTCTGTATCCCATTCTGGACAGTGTCTGGCTTGTTGATGCCCACTAACTAATGCCTGAAATTTGATGAGATAGAAGTCTGCTTGTTAAAGCTCATGTCAAGTCCCAAATTAGGTACAAGTCTTCCAGAAAAAGAGATTTATAAAGGAAAGCAGTACTAATTCCTGCTACAAAACCACAGTTGTAGGTGGTCTGAGACTTAAGAGATAAACTTAGGTGTTCTAAAAGGAGGAGTTTTAGTATCAGATGTTATCAAAACTGCAGCAGAAATCTTATTAAAAGGGGGAAGGCAAGAAGCCAAAGATACAAATAAGTCCACTAACAGGTAGAAGTGCATAATGTGGTCTCCAGCAGCTGCTTCTAATAGCTTTTTCCTAACAGATGATTTCCCCACCTCTTTGGTGCTGAAATTCAGCTATACTTACCAAAACATACGGGAAAGCTGTGGGCAAGATGTGAGCATGCTGCTGAACCTTGGTGCCTGTTGAGCAGTAGGTGCTCCTCAGACAGCTACCAGCTGCCAGGCAGAGCCCCTGGATTGCTCTGGAGGCACTGAGGAGTGAGGAGCAGACCTCAGAAAACACCACGTTACATGGCCTCTGTCATAATACTTCTCTGGAATTAGGCCACAATTCACTGCTTTGTATTTTGAGTAACTTATACTTAATAATCAATTTGAGTTGGTGAAAACTGACTGGATATAAAAACGGGTTTTGTCTCTTTAGACTCCACCTACCCCCACTGAGATCTGATTTGTTCTTTTATGAACCATGTCTTTAAAATTGTTCTACAATGTACTCAAAAAAAGTCTGAGACCTTTATTAAATTTAAAAATGTATACAGCCTATGCCTAAATAAAACCACCCCCCATCCCATATTTTCAATATTACTCTGGCTTCCTAGCAATTGATACTAGACATTTGCTAGAGTGAAATGTGAAAGGACATATAACTAGCATTATAGATTAATCAAAGATCTCCCCTGTGTATTTTTTCATGCTGTCAGAAGAGTACTTGCCATATCTTGGAGTGCACTGCTGTTTCTTGGGGTTGGTACACTGGGCCAGTATGATATTTTCAGCCTGTGAAGAAGTATTTTACATTTAACATCAGGTTGAATGACTGACATGTCCTATGCATTTAATTAATTACTGTTCATACATAACATATTAACATTTTTGTAACCATCAAAAAAGGTGTTCTACAGAGACATTTAAGAATACTGCTAATTAAAAGCTGAAGACCAGACTTGGTAGTCTACACTGAAATGCTGAGTTAATGATGATTAGCATCTTTGTTTAATGACAAAGGAACTGTGAAAGGGCTGGCAAAGTTGTTCTATACATGTAATTCTATACGTTTAATATTTCTATACATCTAAGTTGTTATCATTTCCACAAAACCTCCTAACTGGAATCCTTGAGGGCTTTGGGACATGTAGGATGAAGTTTGTTTCAGTAAGTATTTGCTCCTGGGTTTAGATTTAAAAGTTTCCTTTCCCCTAAAAACAAAAAGCAAGATGCTGTTGCATTCAGCCCATGTGAAATAGTCTGGAAGAAGCTCTGAGGAAACAAAACAACTCCTGCTCTTTCCTGATTGTTTCGAGTTTGGCTCATTCTGGGAGCTATTACACAGAATATCTCATCTCCATAAAAAAAAGCCTCATCAAAGCTGTAAGAGAGGCTGAGGGTTTGAGTAATCCATCACTCTGCCTTAGTGTTGGCTTCAGTATTTTTCAGTTTCAACATTAAATCTAGACTTCATTAGCTTTAGGGTACTTCGCCTCTGCTCAGGCTGTGGCTGGAGGTAGAGACTGTGGCTGTGAAGTTACTGGATCTCTTGCTGATCCTGTGAGGATGGGTGTTTGGCTGGCTGGTGAGTCCTTCCTTACAATCAAGAAGGCAATTGAAATGAGGGCATCACTGGGACCCTTCATCTAGGATCAAAGCGTTCAATATTACTACAAATGTATAAATTTAAGCACTTTTTTGTACTGCTACACTGGGCTCCTGTGTGCTCCTTGGTTGTTTTGTGTTTTGGCTTTTTTTTTTTTTTTTCACTGTTCNTGAAGTGTGGTCTTCTGTTGAACACAATGAAATTTGCTCTAGGTCAAAACTTCCATGCAGGTCTCAGAAGTTCCTGTCAGAACTGCTGTATCAGACACAGTGCAACTTAAAATACAATCTGAAAAGGTAAGAGTACAGGAGGCTTCATGCAGGGTCTGTTTCCCAGTGGCAAGGACAGGAGTTTAAGCAAAAGCAAGCTATGTCATGCTGTGTGGCTTTCAAGCCACTGGTTGTGCCATCTGCCCTTTAGCAGCTGTGCTTTCAGCTTCTGAGCCTGGTGCTTTGTGAAGAGCAGAAAAAGGGAGGGTAGTGTTCTAGGACACCAAATGAGACCACATGAGTGGTTGTATGCAATTAAGTTTGTCAGAAAATTAATATTAGAACACATTATTATGCAAACCTTTTAGTCATAGTGTATGCCCCGATATTGTACCTCAGATGATTATGTGGGGGTGAATATTTTATTATTGCAGAAAACAATTTCTCCTAAAAGAAAAGGATTGCTGCCAGATCTTAAAAGCACCCTTGTTTTTCTCTCTTGTTCATACTCATTCATATATTGCTCCTTGTCATTACATACTTATATGCATACTTTATACATTTAATATCCAAAGGTGTTTGCAAGAAACAGCTTAGATAAAAATAATCAAATGCCTGCTTTATCTGTATATCTAGAGCATATTTCCCAATGTGAGAAATGATCGTGGCTCTTTCTAAGTGTGTTTGTGACAGGAGGTAGTCAGATAAAGGAATCAAAAGCTAAAGAGTATAGATTTTTTAAAAAAAAACCTGTAAGAAGTTTCACTATTTTTTTTTTTAAAAAAAGGTAAAACTTGTTTTACCATTTTAGTCAGATTATAGTGGCTTGTAATTGCCCTCACTGTGAAATAAGTGTGGTGGCTTCTGTGTTGTGTGTCTTTGGAGTTGTGTTGCCATTAATGACAAAAAAGGCCCAGCACTATGAAACTCAGAGCTAAGCAAAACAAGAGCGCTGCTAATAACTCCAGACAATATTCTGTTCTTACCTTTTAATCACCAGAGAACAAGTGAGAGGTGCAAAAACCAGAATAAGTATCATGCTGAAAAAAAGACCAATCACAAAACCTTCAAGTTCTCCTTTATCTGATGGGAAACAGAAAGCTTGAATCAGATTTATGGTGTTAAGTACAGAAAGACCGTACTAACTTCATGAGAGAAATATTTCAAACAGAAATCAAAGCCAACTATACACACATTCTGGAATTTAAGTAAAATCTAGTTAAAACTGAACCCGGTATTCTCAGGGGAGTGCGAGTTTTCAAGTTTGTATTTTTAAGATGTCTAGGTATCATAGAGTCACAGCATGGCTGAGATTGGAAGGGATCTCTGAAGGTTCTTTATTCTAATCCCCTGCTAAAGCAGGTTCACCTAAAGCAAGTTTTGAGCATCTCTAGGGAAGAAGACTCCCCAGCCTCTCTGGGCAATCTGTTCCTGTACTCTACCACCCTCACAGTGAAGAAGTGCTTTCATCATGTTCAGGTGGAAATTCCCGTGTTTCAGTTTATGCTCATTGCCTCTTGTTGTGTCATTGGGCAGGCACCACAGAAAAGTCTGGCCCCATCCTCCTGACATTTGCCTTAGGGAATTTGTATACATTGATAAGATCCCCTCTCTATTGCCTCTTCTCCATAATAAAAAGGCCAAGCTCTCTCAGCCTTTCCTCATAAGTAACATGTCCCAGCTCCCTAAACACCTTTGCAATCCTCCACTGGACCCCTCTGGCAGCTCCATGTCTCTCTTGTCCTGAGGAGCCCAGAACTGGACACAGCACTCCAGGTGAGGCCTCACCAGGACAGAGTACAGGGGCAGGATCACCTTCTATAACCTGCTGTCAATGCTCTTCCTAATGTCCTCCAGGATCCCATTGGCCTTCCTGGCCACCAGGACACACTGCTGGCTCAGGGACAGCTTGTTGTCCAGCAGGACCCCCAGGTCCTTCTCCTCAGAGCTGCTCCCCAGCAGGTCAGCCCAAGGCTGTGCTGGTGCCTGGGGTTGTTCTTCCCCAGGAGCAGGACTCTGCATTTATTTGCCTTTGCTGAATATCAAATTGTTTTTCTCTGCCCATCTCTCCAACCTGTCCAGTGTTTTTTTTCACTCCATTATATGAGCTCTAGCTTGTTTAACAGGACCCTCATGCATGTCTGACTTAATAAGAAACTATTTGAGTGAAAGTGGATTTTAAACTGTTTCAGGTTTTATTAGTAGTGTTTGGGGTTTTCTTGGTCGGTTAGTTTTGGGGTTGTTTGGGGTACGCTTTTTTGTTGACTTGTTTTGTTTTGTTATTTTGTTTGTTTGTTTTGTTTTCATGTGGTTTTTGTTTAGTTTTGTTTGGTTTGGTTGTTTGGGGGTCTTTTGTTTTGTTTGGGGTTTTATATTTGGTTGGGTTTTGTTTTGTTTTAGGGGTTTTGGGGGAGGTCATGCCTGGTCCTGATAGCAAAGGCACAGTTTGTGTATTTAGTTGGTGTCGATGCTTTACCTTTTAAGATCAATAAGACCACTTTATCTGTAATCAGCCATTTGTCAATCCTTGATGCAAACCTATGTCTCCTATTGCCTCTTAATACTTGCTCAAGAAACTTTCTATCAGTATCCCACCTGCATAAAGAGGAGACAATGTTTGGGAGGTTAATGAAGGTTGATAAAATGCTCAGGCTAACACAGGAACCAAAACTGACTGTGTTGTTAAGAGCGAGTCTTCTCTCTTGAGTGAGTGTAGAGGTCTTCTTTATAGATGGAGACATCAAAAGTTTTAAAATAATGCCAGTAGACTGTGGTCAGTTCATGATTGTGTTACTGATACTGACATACCTTATTTATAAAAAANTGTTTGTTTTGTTTTCATGTGGTTTTTGTTTAGTTTTGTTTGGTTTGGTTGTTTGGGGGTCTTTTGTTTTGTTTGGGGTTTTATATTTGGTTGGGTTTTGTTTTGTTTTAGGGGTTTTGGGGGAGGTCATGCCTGGTCCTGATAGCAAAGGCACAGTTTGTGTATTTAGTTGGTGTCGATGCTTTACCTTTTAAGATCAATAAGACCACTTTATCTGTAATCAGCCATTTGTCAATCCTTGATGCAAACCTATGTCTCCTATTGCCTCTTAATACTTGCTCAAGAAACTTTCTATCAGTATCCCACCTGCATAAAGAGGAGACAATGTTTGGGAGGTTAATGAAGGTTGATAAAATGCTCAGGCTAACACAGGAACCAAAACTGACTGTGTTGTTAAGAGCGAGTCTTCTCTCTTGAGTGAGTGTAGAGGTCTTCTTTATAGATGGAGACATCAAAAGTTTTAAAATAATGCCAGTAGACTGTGGTCAGTTCATGATTGTGTTACTGATACTGACATACCTTATTTATAAAAAAAGCCACTTGCTTTTTCTTTTCCTACCCATCCCCTAACAAAACTGTCTCTTTTTCCTTTTTCCTTTTTCCTTTTTCCTTTTTCCTTTTTCCTTTTTTGTGTTTTTTTTTTTT
>VYXD01013623.1:421622-440381 GCA_013397195.1 Hylia prasina
TTTTTTTTTTTTTTAACCAAACAGCTACCTCATATTAAAAACTAATTTAGAAAGCTGCAAGTTGCTTTGTTGCTGAAATTCATTATTTATAGCAAAGAAACCTGAGATTCTTCTAATGGATTAAATAACTTGTGAAATGTTTGGGGAGTGCAAAAATAGTGAATGTAATGTTTATATTCAGTGTAATTACTCAAATTTTTAAAATGTATTGATCTCACTCTGCATTTTTGTTACTTTACTGAAAAATGGAATACTCTCCAAATATATATTCAAGGAAGATCTTAAATTACTTTTTTTTTTTTAATGTCTCTGCTTTACACTTTTGACTATTCTGTTGTATGGTTTTATACCTCTTTCACTTAATACAAAAAGCTGGTGTGGGGAGAAACCTTTTCCATACTTCTGTCTATGAATATCACAGGTTACTAATACCATCTTAGCATGCTCTTTTCTTTTTCTGTTTAGAAATCTTCATTAAGGGAAGCTGTGGTCAAACAAACAAACAAAAAAATCTGTTGCAGTGTTACTTTTAGTTTAACTGATTAAATATTAAAAATGTTTGAAAGACTAAGTTTAGCCAGCCCTATATGTTTTTAAGATTTTTAGACTTTTTAAATGTTATTGCATTCGTCTTAGCCTATCCAGGCACTTCTGAGAAAAGCAAACTTTTGCCCATAAACTAAAGGATCTGTTATTTAAAATATACTTAAATTATCAGATACTTTGATTAGTATTCACCCACATTAAGAACAATTGAAAGGTACTTAATTTTTCATTTTTGCAGTTAATGGCTCAGGAAGCCAATTTTATATGATTGCTCAGGATTTTACCAAGAGCAGATGATTGAACATTACTAGTCACAGGCAGAAATTTCAAATGCTGAAATCTAGACAGTAATTGTCAATGAATAAACATACATGCACATAGCTAGCACAGAAAGGTCAGAAAAGGTTTCAGAGATGCACCCTAGCTGAGTTTTCCCTGTATACTAGGTAATGAAATACAGACAGAGTAGCTCTGTGACATAAAGTTTACCTCTTGCAGAGGAGTAATTTTTGGTGTTTGCTCTCAGTAACTGAGGATTGAATAATAAATCTTGTGAGTGAGCATAGAGAGAGCATAAAGCAAAGATTCATGATGGGTAATGCAGATGCATAGATAGTTCCACAGTACCATATTTTGGAGTTCTGAAAGGTTGTGAAAGAGTCAGAGGTCCTTCTCCAGCATTAGTGAATCCTGAAATCTGCACACGATAGGTGGTTTTTTCCTTCAGTCCAGTTAGGTGGTAACTTGTGATAGAAGAGTTGAGAGTAACAGCTGAAATGCAAGAGGTTTGAGGAGTTGATTAGATGAACTCCCATGGTTGAGCATGTATTAGTGTAGCTGACTGGGGAAAAGGCAAAATTTCAGTGCCCTGATCCTCATCTGGGGGAATGTTCTTTGGATGGGTATAAGATTTCTCCAAAATATTTATGTACATTTAAAATCCAGAGATTAAAAGCATGAGCTTTAGGGCTGAGTTTGTATGGCCAGGTTTTGGTAGCAGGGGTGCTACAGGAGTGGCTTCTGTGAGAAGCTGCCAGAAGCTTCCCATGTCCAACAGATCCAATCCCAGCAGGATGGATGTGTTTCTGGCCAAGGCTGAGCCAATTAGAAATGCTGGTAATGCCTCTGTGGTAGATTAAAGAAGGAAAAAAAAATTACTGTGCAAATATAATTGCAGCCAGAGAAGACTGGGGTGAGAATATGTGAGAGGAACAGCTGCAGACACCCAGGTCAGCGCAGAAGGAGGGACAGGAGGTGCTGCAGGCACCAGAGCTGAGGTTCCCCTGCAGCCCCTGGTGCAGACCATGGTGAGGCAGCCGTGCCCCTGCAGCCCATGGAGGTCCCTGGGGATGCAGAGATCCACCTGCAGCTCCTGGAGGGACCCCCTGGAGCAGGTGGGTGCCTGACAGGAGGCTGTGACCCTTTTGGAGGCCTGTGCTGGGTCCTGGCAGGGACCTCCAGAGCCACAGAGAGAGGAGTCTGTGGTGGAGAAGGTTTCCTGGTAGGAATTGTGATCCTGTGGGAGATCTGTGCTGGAGCAGGCTGTGCCTGAAGGACTGCTGGAGCAGTTAGAGAAGAACTGTAGCTCATGGAAGGGGCTCATGCTGGAGAGGTTTATGGAAAAATGTCTCCCATGGGAGGCAACTCACGGTGGAGCAGGAGAAGGATTCTTCTCCCAGAGGTAGAAAAAATCTGTGATGAACTGACTGTAACTCCCAGTCTGTGTCTTCCCATGCTCCTGGTGGGGAAGAGCTAGAGCCTGGGAAGAAGGGACTGGTGGAGAAAGGTGTTTTAAAGGTTTGTTCTACTTGTCATTATCTTACTCTGAATTTCATCAGCAATAAATTTCAATAATTTCCCCAAGTCAGGCCTGATTTGCCTATATGGTAGTCTGCAATCTTTCCTAGTCCTTATCTCAACCCCTGAATATTTTGTTACATTTCCTCTCCCCTATCCACTTGCAGAGGGGATAGAGTGGCTCTGGCACCCAGTGGCTCTGGTATCCAGCCAGGGACAAACCATCACAGGTGATGAATACAGAAGGTTGTGTATACTCCATGAAAGGAAAATACATCTAACATGCTGAACAGTTGTTTTTATGTTGACAGTAACAGTTAACATTAGGACTAGCCCTTATCATATACTTTCACTCCAGTTGTTAGTAGTTGTTCAGCTTGATTTATGCCAGAGGTGTTACTACTAATCATCCAGTACAGAAACAGGGCTGTGCTTTCTGCTTTACCTGCTTTGTGGGGCTTTCAGCTCAGACTTTCTTTTCTGATAGACTTTTCCCTTAATAATGGGTGTAATGCACAGAATAATACACAAACAGCCATGTTGTAAGGATGCCTCAACAGGGCAGAAATTACTTTTCAAGTTTGCCACTGTAGATTTAAGATCTTCACAGAAGTGGATGTGATGCTGTAGCCTATGGACTTCCTTCCCCCAAATTCTCCAGTAAAATTATATTTCCTGCCTGGAAAACATGGCATTTGGGTGCCATGTCACTGCTGTATTGACTGGTTAAGGCAGAGGAAAAAAAGAAAAAAAAAATAGGTTTAGTCCTGAATGTTCCCATTCTGCCTCCTCTTGTGATTTCAGATACGTATTTGAAGTGGAATAGAATCTCCAGAATATTTTTTTATGGTTCTCTAAAGGCATAGGTCAACATATATTACAGAAATCTTACCATCTCCCTTTGTCAGCTCTTAGGTGATATTTGTCTTCCCTAGCATGTCTTCAACTTTATTGAAAATCAGTATGTACAAAGATAATATATTATCACTTATGGCAAAGAGAATTTCCACTCTTGACCAGCAAGAAAACATTGATCAAAAGAATGTGGGGATTTTTTTAAAAAAATTGAAAACTCAAGTGCTTTGAATTCACAACTATTAATTTATTCCAATGAGTAGAAGTTTCATCAGTTTCATCATCTGTTAAGGTTGGAAAGACCTTTAAACTTGTCAAGTCCAAACTTAGACCTAAAAACTACCAATTTAAGAAAGTGTTTCCAAAATTAAATTTGTAATGGTGTCTTTGGAAACAGGTAAGAAATAAAAAATGCTAATTGAGTTGAAAAATGAAATATAGCATGTCTTACATCTTATAGGAAGGCTCAGATTCAAGCTTGGATGAAGTGCATTGAAACGTAAAAGTATTGTGACTGAAATCATAATACTGAAAATGTATGTCTTCCTTTAAGTGTTCCTAGAGAATTCTGCTGTAGTCCTAGAATGTAATTTTTAAGGAAATAGCAATATTTAATTTGAGATAATATCTAGAAAAGTCTAAGTGTTCGTGGGAGCATCTAGAGCATTGAAGGTCTAACCAGGAGCTGACCTTTGAGAGCAGAGCCTTCAATTTGCACAGGAATTGTAAATAACTCAGTAGATTTAATGGTCTGAATGAAGCTTTTCTTTCATGACTCTGAGCTGCTGCTTTGTTCTGGCAGTGGTGGCTTACCTGGAGACCTTTTCCTTGATGAATCTGTGTAACTGATCCTGTATCCCTGGAGAAAGCCCAAACGGTCTTCTGCAGCTATTTTGGTCCACTTCACAAGTGCAGAATGCTTTGTGATATTCAGAATTGTCACATTAGCAGGACCAGTCCTAGGAACTTAAAAAAACCAAATATTTGAGTTCTGCACCAGTGCAAAAGACATACAAGACTGAAATGTAGCTGTTTCCAAGAGAGTTCCTGTCACATTCTAGATGCTATAAATACAATGTAAAGGGTGCAAGAGAAAGGCAAAATTCCATGGAGTGAAAACCCCTCACCTTAAACAATATTGAAGTGGGTAGAAATTGTGACAGTCTCATTATGAATATGTTACTCCAATAGCAACAGCCATACTAATTTCAACTTGTAATACAACACACTATGAAATTAGGATTGGAAAATCTGATTTAATTTAAATTTGAGCCCCATGGGTATGAGACTCACTTTCTGTTATTTTTGGTAATGTCACACATAATAAAACTATTTCTGTGGACTTGTCAGAATGGAACAGCATTCAGGTCATTAACTGCCAGGACATAACTGCTAAGAATAAAGGCAGTGCTAACTGGAGAAAGCTGTTCAGTCACCTGGAAAAGAAATTTTGTGTAGTCTTCCTTTTATTGCTGCAAATAGGAAACAAGAAGAAATATAGAGTGAGGTTATACAAAGGGGAGGAATACCTCCTTCAACGGAGTAAAAGTGGGTCACTCCAAAAGTCTTTTCATGTCTTATGAAACTTTCACACTGACACACATCAGATGCATGTACCATTATTTTGTACAACTTATATGGCTGAAAATTGTCTGAAAAACAAATAAAGGTATGACAAGGTTTACTGAAAAGTTATAAAGAAGAAGAGGAAAGGCAACAGCTTCATAGATTTTCTATATGGTTCTTGCTTTCTGAGACTCAGGATAGCATAAATATATAGTGCTTGAGTACAAAATATGTACATCCTTCTTCAATATCTCTAGATGATTTATGGAAACTATTTCAAAACCAGAATGGGATAAAACATGGGTTTTCTTTCAAAAGATGACAGATGTGTTTATTGTCTCCCTCTGTGAGGGTTTAGCTGCTAGAAGGAGAAATTGGGAACTAAATTGGCTAGTTATTTTAGGGATAGGTATTTACCACTCAGCTAGAATATATAAACCCAAGCAAAACCCCTAAATATAACTAGTTTTTTTGTGCCTAGATGGCACTACAGATGTTGCAGAAGGACCAAGGTAAACAGTGCACTCTCTAGAAGACTTTGTAGAACTCTGATGCTAAATGTTCACTATTGTACACAAAACCAGTGCTGAATAGCCTATGTGTGTTACCTACATGATTTTAATCAAGATTTTCAATGTCTGTTCCATAAAAACATCCCTGACTGAAGTCCATCATGTCTAGCATGGTGAGCAGAACACTGGAGTTGAGAACTTAGGCTCTGACAAGCATAGACATTGGTATAAAAATAGAAATTACTCTTAGGGAGTCTGTAACAGAGCCATTTATATTGAAAGATAAGTTTATCTAGGTACAAGATGAAAGATTTTTAAAGCCAGTAATGTATATATCTGTCTGGAATGTGAGCAAGGATAGACATTGTACCAGTAGCTTACCTGCATTTCTTGCCCAACAGTATTCAGAAGAACCCTAATGAAAACTCTGCCTTTTATCTGCCTTAATGGTGCTAAGCATTAGATGATGACTGAGTACTGAAAAAATATCAAGAACTGTGCTTATCTGCAGTTTGCCTTTCAAAACAGAACAAAAAATCCTACTCTGCACAAGCAAAAATAACCAAGAAATGAAAGGGTGCCTCCATAGGAGGTGTGGTGGTTGCTGTTACCTAATGTGAAATTTCTGGTAGCCGTAGTTATTATTTTCATTTGCATATCCTCTTTACCAGTGCCCCAGTCAACCACAAAACATTTTGGATTGTATTCTGGAGTCCATGTGATGACTGCATTAGTTCCCTGGCTTTTGACATGGATTTGGCCAGGCAAGTCTGTGAACAAATATACAATTAAAGGTCAATAAACAGGAAGGCAGTTTTCTCCCCTATTGTTCTTTCTTTCTCCATTTTACTGGGGTTTTTTTAAGACTATTCACTAAGCAGTTATCATAGCAAGTGACTTATCATGGTAAGGTTTACACGAGTATTTCAATAGAGGAAACTTAGCATTTACTACTTTGCAGTGGTGTCTGGGAGCTACAGTATTGATTGCTGTTCAAGACTTTTCCTGATTGCTGATTGTTTGAAATTAAATGGCTGTTCCAAGCCTCAGGAAGAAGTCTGGTGTTGCTAAATAACCTCCTGTGAGCCTCTAGTAGCTGCTATATGTAGAGTAACTCTGAAATAGTTCTTGTCTGAGCAGGGGTGGAGGACAAGGGGCTAATGATAGATCATAGCTAGATGATTTAAAATTTCATATATTTTGAATTTTCTTAAAGGATCTCAAAGATTTCTACATTTTAAAAGACAGGCTATCAAAGTAGGAAAGACCTTCTGACTGACACTAAGGAGGGAAAAGGGCAACCTGCCATTTCTAGGTAAACAAGGGACCTTGTGAGAGACATAAACATTCTCCATTTTTTCTCCTGTCTGGAAATGAATACAAGAAAGGCAAATTAATTCTGTGGGAGCTGTGGTTGTCTGATGGAGCTGGGCCTGTCTGAGATGGTTGGGGCTGTTTATCCTGGAGAAAAGCAGGCTCAGGGGAGACCTTGCCACTTGCTACACCTGCCTGAAGGGAGGCTGTGGCCAGGTGGGGGCTGGTCTCTTCTCCCAAGCAATAAGCCATAGGACAAGAGACACAGTCTTAAGTTGTGCCAGGGGAGGTCTAGGCTCGACATTAGAAGGAATTTCTTCACAGAAAGAGAGATTGGGCATTGGAGTGGGCTGTGCAGGGAGGTGGTGGAGTCACGGTCTCTAGAGATGTCTAAGAAAAGTGTGGATGTGTCACTTCAGTGCCATGGTCTCGTTGACAGGTTAGGTCAAAAGCTGGACTCAGTGATTTCAGAGGTCTTTTCCAAACTATTTGACTCTGTGATTCTGTAAAGAAAATGATTCTAGTAGCTGAGAAAAATTGTATATGCTGAGAAGAAACTTATCTTAAGAATGCAAGTATCCTCTCAGTAATTCATGATAGACAGAGAGAAGCTGCACTGAAGTACAATCAAACAGAAACAGGAATCTGGAGAGAGCCATGAAATACAGGCTCAAAGGTTCAGTAGACAACTAATTGTCAGTCAAAAGGTGGCTTGAAGTGGTAGGATATATTTTATCAGAAGAGAGCTAGGGGACTGAAATGTAAGCGTAAAATCAAGTTGTTAACCTCTTCACAAGGAAAAGGAGAACAGCATGAGAGGAGGGTTAGAAAATTCTGGATAAGCAATCATTTGCAGCTATCTGAAGATCAACAAGGGTACTTTCACACTTCTTTATTGTGCATGCTATAGCTTAATTTAAAAAAAAAATTACTTTGTAAGAGAAGCTTTTTTTAGATTGCAATAGATACACCTCAAGACTATAACACATGAAACTAGCTTATATTATAAGGAAGACATTATACATTATAAGGAAGACATTGTCTATTTAGGCCTGAGAAAAGCCTACATCTTCATTAGAATGTGACATGTACATCGTAATGTGACGTACATCCTATCTATTCCTTTTCCTATGTGCCAGTTAGAGTAATACTGAAATAAAGGACAGTAGCAAGTCTCTTAACAGTTATTTAGCTCAAGAACTTAGACTTCCACATAGTTCTGTGAAATTTTTTTAAACCACTGGCACCTATTTGATATTAAGGGCAGTCCATAAACCATTTTCATAAGCAGATCCAGCACATGGTACTTTCTCTATCTTGACAAAGAAAGTGCTGAACTGAGTATTAAATTGCTAGCCTTTTAACTTCTACTGAAGTATCTTCCTAAGAAACATTTCTAGCTCCTAGTATGTAAAAATAGTAGCCCAATGAATATTCAAGAGAATGTTTTCACTTATCTCAAAGTCTGTCAAAAAGTAACCTTATAGATTGGTCATAAAACTTCCCCACCATTATGGTGAATAGATGATAAGGTAAGTACCTGTTACAGAGAGTTCTGGGACAACGTAGATGGCTCGTGGAGATTCTCCTGCTTCATTGTAGGCAGAAATATTAACTCTATAGTAAGCCATGGAGATATTAACAAGAATTTCTCTGTCTTGGAGAGAGATGTGATTTGGTGGGTGGCTGCAGCTGTTGGGTATTCTTTCCACATTAACAAAATATCCAAGGACATTCTCACTTTGTGCTACCTAGCAAGGGGAAAAACATTATTATTCTATAAATGCTGTTATGTCCCATGCAGAAAATCAAGAGGCATTTAATTGTATAAACAAGATGTAGCCTCTAATGATGGGAATATAATCATACTGTTTTAATTAGGTCATTAGGAAGCAATGAAGCAAAGCATTTCCTTAAAATTAAGAGCATGCTTAAATCGAGAGGATTTCAGTACAGGAGTAAGAATTTTCCTTAACTGAGATATGTGTATGCAATTAGTAATAAAACATATGTGTATGCAATTAGTAATAACAGCAGTGAAGCAGCTGTAACATTCTCTACATTTCAGTGGAACATATCTCTCATTAACATGAACTTGAAAGTTAATGAGAGGTGTTTAATTGAAATTTATGCCTCTGGGTATCCCCATCTACTAGGGGTTGGTTAGGTATGTAGTCTCTTTAAAGAGAAATGCTAGTAATTATGATACAAATTTGGAACGTGCTAAATATCCATTGGTAGAAATTTCTGGTGGTGGTTCACTCATCATTTTACTGTAATAATCTTAATAAGAGATTGGAAAATGAGTCTGTGATATAGACAGAAACTTAATACATGAATGCCAGTGAATTCTTCAAGGATTATTTCTGATATCAAGATTGTCAGTTATTTCTGGCACACAATTAATAGTGTGTAGATACTACGAAGCTGTGAGGTTGGGTTATCTTAATGAAATAATTGGATACTTTTGGAGTAACATAGACAGGGACATTTAATAATTTAAAAGGCAGAGACATGTCTTGTGAGGAATTTCAGATGAAACTGGAAGCTCTTAAAATGAAAACATGTTTTTCCTGGGAAAAGAAGGGACGTTTTAGTAATTCTTCAAGATTATAAATTGATGTAATTTTTCCTTGTTAGTTTCTAGCACCTACATTGTCAGCATATAGACGCAATGAATTCTGCAGCAAGTATACAATATCCAATGCCTTTCACAGATCAAGTGTAGAATCAATATGAGAAAGTCTGTTTTTTCTACAATGCAATAAATAAATAGCATATACATAACAAAAAGTATCCAGACTCAAAGTGAACCTTACCTCCCACTTCAGAAGAACACTTCTTCTTCCTGGAGAGACTTGTGTAGTTACATTATAAGATATTTTTGGCTTGCTCATGAGTTCTGGTAAACATGGAAAAGATGGAGACGTGCAATGAAATTAATAATTCTGATGTTCATTTTTTCAAGAGTATCTGAAAATGCCATTCCATATGACACAGAATTTGGAAAAGCCTTTACATTCATACTTACTACCAATAGGATGAAACTACATTTCACTTACTGTGAGGCACCAAAATCTCTTTGCTCCAAACGCAAACACAGTTGAGAACATCCTTGGTTATGCATCTGAGCTGAACAATGTATGAAGACATAGCATTTAAATTTGAAATGGTGATGTTGACATTGCTTCCTAGTGGCACCTAAAAAAAATTCATTTATGTAACATCAATAAAACATCATCTTATATTTATTTTCTCAGTCTAGGACCAGTCTTTTGACTCAGCTGAGAGTAGAGGTTCCTGTTATCATCAAATAGGAATTAGTGCACATTTTAGTCTAGGTATTTTCATTCTTTCAAGGCAACACTCTCTTTTTCATGAACTTGTTCTGCTCACTCAGGACAACAAGTAACCTGCTCTAAATATTACTGTTAAAATCAATTAGACTTTACATATACTAAAAAATAAAAACTTACTTAACTCTGAGCCTTCCTAACATTCTCAAGAACAAGAAGCAAGGGAAAACGAAATATTTAAAAAGCCCTTATTTTTAAAAGTGTCACCTTATTTTAAAAGTGTCTATGTCTAAATAGATCCACATGTCTGATGTCTTAAACAGCATGACTGGATTGAATGTGTGGCTGCCTGTATGCCTTGGCACTGCAGAAGAGATTTACATCTGCAGCTGATGATGGCACTGGGGCCCCAGTAATTGTACAGGGAACAGAGTTTTTCTTGAAACAAAGACACCACCCATGTCTAAGGAAAACCCTGAGCTGAAAAAATACAGAGAAAATATGATAGGAAACTGTTGTTATCGCTTAAACTCTTCCCTAAAACTCCCCAAAACCAACAAAGCCCCACTGTAAGGTGACCAGCTCTTCTCTTTCAATTTCTGCAGTACTTTATTTTTTAATTAAAGTTAATTAATTAACTTCTGTGGCAGTGTGCACACCTCCCTCCCCTCCACTTCCCCTCCATCCTGACCTTTACTTCCTGTAATCCTGATCAAGTGATAACCACTATCAGCAGTCGTAACAGATGTGTCTGGACTGGCATCTGACTCAAAGTCGATTCAGGGCAGACAGATAACAGCATGAAAGACAAGGGCTAATTTTAACAGTTCATCCACCTAATCATAGTGGTGGTTAAGATTTGACTCAAGTCAGCTTTGGAAAAAACTAATATTTGAAGTGAGCATGCATATATGTGTTTAAGTGTTTCATCTTACCCTTTACATAGTGGACAGCCCACAGCCTCTTGAGGTCTCCTGAACAGGAGTGGGCTATGCAACAGGATCTCTTGAGTAAGGACACTTCTTAACTTCTTAAGGTTACTGCTCAAGGATGAGAGAGTATTCATCTCACCAGATACTTGATAAGTGAATTGGAAATTAACCCACTGAAAATTTTAAATCTCAGTTAAGCAATACAAAGGATTGATTGTGCACGTATAATTCTTTAGACATAAACTGTTGACCAGGTCTGGGACTATGTCTGGATCTAATTGCTAAGAAGCAATTAGACTTGTAGGGGCTCTGAGAAGAATTTCAGAATGCAAGGGGAGCTTTTCTTAAGTATCATGACCCTATTAAAAGGTCTCCCTCACAGTTCTGTTTGACTATTCTCTATGAAGTGATCAAGTGCTCCTTGCCATCTACCCATGTTAACCCCATGACATTTATTATCAAGTTTTGTTAGATTTTTGTTTTACATCAATAAACATATGACTAGTTCTTTCTTATGAGTGAAGGATATTACTTGGTCATGTGACCATGACAATTTAATAAAATTTTGCTAATAGAAAATGCTTGGTCACAAAAAAATATCCCACTACCCACAATTTTACAGAAAGGCTACAAATTTCTACAGAACAAGAGGGAAGTGGAATGGATTTAAACCCCAAATGTTAAACTACATTACAGGTACATTTATCCTACTCTTGATAACCACTAGCTTTATACATCCTCTGTGCGTGTATGGCCATACTCACTCATCTGCAAGTGTAGCCTGTGTTTACATTATTAGGAAGAGCTTACAGCCTAAATTCATAGCTTCAGTTGGGACCTGGGAGAGAAAGAATATTTATGACCTGCAGTTTTCACTTACTCACATTACCCAGTATGGCTGTCTCTATTGGTCCTTCACAGTATTCGTGTGAATCTTGCATCTCCCCTGTCTGCAGGGCATGCATTAGCTCTGCTCTTAACCCTCTGTTCTTCCACATGCCACGTACCAGACTGTCTGCACATGGTTGTTTATCTATTGCACCACTGGGTGGGCTGTGCACGGGTCACTGGCTGCCCTATGATGGTCTAGGACTTGTATGTAAATGAACGAGACCTTTCCAAGACCTTGCATGTTCTTTCTACTGAGACAAAACATTTCTTATGTGGGCCTCTCAATGTAGGTCTTCTGAAGTGACTAGATAAACCAGCATTCAGCTACAAGAGAAATGGGAACAGTCTTCTGAGATAAAAGGAAGAAAAGGGAGATTTTTGCAGTAAAAAGGAAGCAAAGAGGCTCCTGGTGAGCAGAGTTTCCCAAGAAGTGGGGGCTGTTGCTATTTAAACAGTTCTCTTCTTGGGGTTATGTTCTGCTTGATAGATGAGTATTTAAAACCTGATTAACACATGAAAAATAAAAACACAGCTTGAAAAAGAGTCTCAGGGATTTAGTGATACAAATCATGCGTACCTGACTGCATGAGAAGGAGAAGCCTTATGGAGAGAAGGCTTCTGCTGGAGAAGCCTTTGTTTGATATGCTGGATGGGAAGGGGCAGGAAAAGCAGTCATTGCTGCTACATGCAGACATTATTGAAATTATGGCTCATTTTCCATCTCTTAAGTATTCCCTTTAGCTTTGTACTGCCCTGTTGCTGTGCCATGTTGCATATCCTAAAATGCATCTGGAACTGATCTTGTATTCCACAACATCCTTCTCTCCAAACTGGATAGTGATGGGTGTGATGGGTTAACTGTCATGTGGAAGTGGCTGGATGGGGCATCCAGAGGGTAGTGGTCAGTGGCTCAGAATCCCAGTGGACATCATGGACAAGATGTGTCCATCAGGGGTCCATAGTGGGTGTGACCAATATTATTTAATATATTCAGTAATGAGTTAGAGGGATCCAGTGCACACTCTGTGGCTTTGTAGATGACCCCAAGCTGAGTGGTGCTGTTGGCATTCCTGAAAGACAGGGTGCCATCCAGAGGGACCTGGACAGGATCCAGAGGTGGCTCATGGGAACCTCATGAGGTTNACCAGAGATTAATGTGGCCTTGTGCTAACTCCCTACATCTGTGACTAATAAACTTGTTCCAGTTAATGTTTTCTTGTTTACTTCTATCAGTGATTTAATATGTACTAACTAATACCTTGGTTTTGAGAACAAGGATGGTGTGTCAGAGCAAAGAATGATATGAGGAGTACATCATGACCTGATGACATATTTGAGATACTTCCAAGGAGAAAAGGTTCGTCAGAAGATCTGGAACCACATCCAAACAAGTGGAAATAATTAGCATATATGCATGTGTTCAGGAAACATGAAAATACANACAGTGCTGTAAGTGGGATATCTATGCAGCAGTGGAGGAAGGTGCTGGAAATTCTTTTAACTTTAACACAATAGAGCATGACCCTTATATTTGTTGTAAGTGCTTCATTTTGTACACACAGTGCTTAGTACAGATACCAGAGATTAATGTGGCCTTGTGCTAACTCCCTACATCTGTGACTAATAAACTTGTTCCAGTTAATGTTTTCTTGTTTACTTCTATCAGTGATTTAATATGTACTAACTAATACCTTGGTTTTGAGAACAAGGATGGTGTGTCAGAGCAAAGAATGATATGAGGAGTACATCATGACCTGATGACATATTTGAGATACTTCCAAGGAGAAAAGGTTCGTCAGAAGATCTGGAACCACATCCAAACAAGTGGAAATAATTAGCATATATGCATGTGTTCAGGAAACATGAAAATACAATAGTTTCAGGAATATAACCTGGTCTCTTAGGTTACTGGGCATGCATGCTTTGAAGAGAATCACCCATGCATTCAGCACTGCTAATGAAATAATATTGGCTTCCTAATCTAACAAATTTGATGGAGAGTTTACTTCCCAACTTTCAGGGTCCCCAGCACAGGCAAGATATGGATCTGTTGGAAAGAATCCAAAGGAGGGCCACCAAATAGTTTAGTGGGATGGAGTACCTCTCCTGTGAGGAAAGGCTGAGAGAATTGGGGTTGTACAGTCTGGAAAAGAGAAGGCTTTGGGGAGGCCTTATTGTTGCCTTCCAGTACCTCAAGAGGACTTAGAGGAAAGATGGGGCAAGACTATTCACAAGAGCATGTAGTGACAAGACAAGGGACAGTGGCTGTAGACTGAAAGAGTGGAGGTTTAGATTAGAGGAGGAAGGGTTATTATGATTATTAGGAGGAACTTCTTGACTGTGAGGGTGGTGAGGCACTGGAACAGGGAAGTTGTGGATGCTCCACCTGTAGAAGTGTTCACAGCCAGGCTGGATGGANGCCTTATTGTTGCCTTCCAGTACCTCAAGAGGACTTAGAGGAAAGATGGGGCAAGACTATTCACAAGAGCATGTAGTGACAAGACAAGGGACAGTGGCTGTAGACTGAAAGAGTGGAGGTTTAGATTAGAGGAGGAAGGGTTATTATGATTATTAGGAGGAACTTCTTGACTGTGAGGGTGGTGAGGCACTGGAACAGGGAAGTTGTGGATGCTCCACCTGTAGAAGTGTTCACAGCCAGGCTGGATGGAGCATCCTGGTCTATTGGAGTGTGGCCCTGCACATGGCAGAGCTGGTTGGAACAACATGATTTCAAGATCCCTTCCAACCCAAACCATTCTATGATTGTATGACTGTATTACAGGGANGATTAGAGGAGGAAGGGTTATTATGATTATTAGGAGGAACTTCTTGACTGTGAGGGTGGTGAGGCACTGGAACAGGGAAGTTGTGGATGCTCCACCTGTAGAAGTGTTCACAGCCAGGCTGGATGGAGCATCCTGGTCTATTGGAGTGTGGCCCTGCACATGGCAGAGCTGGTTGGAACAACATGATTTCAAGATCCCTTCCAACCCAAACCATTCTATGATTGTATGACTGTATTACAGGGAAATTATTTCTCTTATTTTCAAAGAAGAAAATCTGTGATACTTACACAAACCAACAGTGTGTAAAGACTGAATTATAACCTTAAAAAACAAAACAACCTGATCTGTTTGAAAATGTAATGATGCCAGCTAAAAGAGCAATATTGTAAACCACTAGAAGTATGATTTGGATCTGACTTTACATGGTATCCAGCTTTTGCATCACTGCTAGTTGTAGTGTCTCACTGTTAGGTTAATGAACCAGAAAACATACTATTCTTCTATTCTATCCTGTTCTGTTCTGTTCTGTTCTATTCTATTCTATTTTGTTTAAAGCTACTATTCCTTCTTTTCCAAACATTTCATGATTTGTTAGAACCAAACTAAGGTGTCTTACAGATCTGCTGTCTGCTGTAGGCAGTGGGATCTGCCTACAAACCAATTCCTTGCTGTGCTGCCTTGCAATCTTTGTGGTGCATGTAACATGTGCAGCTGAGCTGACACTGAGGCACCATATGTTCTCATGAGATTGTCATCTGGAAGTACTTACCAGTGTCCATGGAGCAGATTCTGTGAGTGCCTCTCTGTACCTCAGCTCATGTGGTGTACGAGTTGTGGGCAGGTCCCATTTTATCATCAATTGGTTTGTGATCTGATAAGCATTTATGTTAGATGGTGATGAGCACTTTCCTAAAATGGGAGATATACAGCTGTTACAAATGGAAGGAAGCAGGAAAGCTTTTGTAATTATGTCTATTGAGTGTAATCTGTAAAAATTGAAAGACTTGGCGCAGAATACTAAACAGTCTGAGACTTCAAAAAACCCTGGAAATTAATAATTACTAAATCTTCATGGTATCAATAAAATACTGTTGTTCCTCCTGCCTTTCTTTTGTAAATGCTTCTACTGATTTCAGGAACACTCTTTTTCTAAGCAGTTACTGTTCTGAGTGAGGCAGAAAGGCAAAATCAAAATGTCAAGAGTTCCCATAATCATGAATTGTATAAAAAATATCCAGAATATCTTTAAATAAGTGCAAATGTACTTTCATCTTCCTCTCTGATAAACACAATGTGGCCAAAAGTCTTCGGTAAAGGTTATATTGATAATTTGGGCTGTACTGGTATTAACCCCCAGCAGTGAGAAGCATTGGTTTTTCTTGGACCATGATTAGTCTGAGCAGGTGATGTTTTGTGAAGCTCCTAACATGAGTTCAGTGACCAGATAGGTAGGGAATCTTTAAATAAACATCTAAAAAGCATAACAAATAGGGCTGCTTTTTTCATATCTTTCTTGTAGCACTGTGTAATGGGTAAGTGACCTTAGAAAAGAGTTGGATTTGGAAAAGGTTTCTCAAAATTCTAATGCCCTGTATCAAGGATTCCTTAGGTGAACAGTGCTCAGTCCATCTGCTCTTTGCAAATCAATAGAAAGAAATTCAAAGAGCCATCAAAGAGAGCATAGAAAGCTGGTTAAGTACAGTATACAAATATTACAATATATTTTTCTGGATATGGATATGGAGTATTTCCTCCTCCCATAAAACCCTCCTGCCATAAAACGTGATAGACTTCTGTTACTAACCTCATTCAAGGAAGCCAAACTGCATCTTAGCTCTCTGCACCCGTAAAAATAATAAGAGCAGTTTGGGAGCTGGAATTTTGGAAATAATCTTTACAGACTACAGCTTTATCTGGGCACTGCAGTAACACAACTCGTGAAGACGCTGTACCTGCTTTGCTTGGTAAAAGTGAGATGTTCTTTCCTTTTGCACAGGTGTCCTGGGCATAATTCACTGCTATCCAAATAGACACAAATCTCTCAATGTAGAGATTCTTTCGTTCTATTGTGATGGAAGGTGATGATGTGTTTCTTTGAAAAAGTTTTCGTATTTTGTTCCTTCAGAGAAAAGGAAGCAGAATGGAAAACATTTGATTTGATTATAGTTATTCTTTCCTCCCCTGCCCAAGAAAGCAAAATTATAGCAACTGATAGCTTTTCAGATAGTGCTACACATAATTCCATTTCTGGAAATCTTGAAGGTTCACCTTGAGCAGCTTGAAACAGCAAGATTAATTCCAGCACCCCAGTAACCCCAGCAAATTTAAATATGCAAATCCTTGTGTTGTGCAGTGGAGAACTGTGGAATTCCTTAAAATTTAAGGCATAGCATGATACATCAAGATCTGTATGACCTTCTTTTGTACTTACAGTGGAATATATAGAGCATTTTGAAGGTATGAAATTAGGTTAGAAATCACTTCATAAAGCCTTGCCTCCCATAACAGGGGCACCCAAATTCCTTTTGAACAGCAAAAATTCCCAGTTATGTGAATCTAAATCACCATAAAGTTATGAAAAACCTGTTATGAATTATATATGCTTATCTTTTCTGTTCCTGCAAATCATCAGAGTTTGACAGAGATATTTAAACGTCACCTGAGTCCTCAGCCCTGTAGATTTCTCCTGGTACACCTAATACACACAGCACAGGAAGTCTAAGGGTTTTAATGCCTTACATACAACTTTGCTGCCTACTTTTTTTCCTGTCTCTCTCATTTAGTCTCTCCATGCACAGAACAAATTTTTCCAAGGTTAAAATTGTGCAAGTTCAGTATTCTTAAAGAGGTGGGCTAGCATACTAATTGCCTAGCTACTCATTTCAACTATTAAATTACACACATCATAATTCAATATTTAATACCTGAGAAAAACTACTTGAAGGTTTTCCTGTCTTCTGCTTCAGGCTGGTTGTGAATCAGCCATTAAAATTTCAAAGCATGGTTTTGAATTCTTGGTTGGAAATTTCTGTGGGAGTGTTTATCTTTAATCTTGTTCTTCCTGACAACTAAATCATAAGGAGCAAGAACAGGGAACAATTACAACATCAAACTGATGTTACAGGCAGGAAGAGGTGATACCCTCTTCTAGGCAATCTAAAAGCCCTTTCACATGTGGGTTTTTTTTTTTTTCTTTCCTTTTAACCCAATAGAACAGGAGATAGGAAGTTTGTCTTCAAGACCACCAGGTAGAAGCTTAGGAGACTGAGGTTAAAGTCCTGACTCTGACTTGGAAACATCAACGCCTCTGCCAGGGAATTATCTCCCTCTTCCCCCACTGACATCCTCTTTCATTCTTTTTCCTGCCTTGTCTGTTTATTACGTCAACTCTGCAGCCTGGGAACAGCACAATCTGGTTTTGGTTTAAGAACTTGAAGAGCGACCAGCTTACAAATATTTCAACTGATAACATCTCTTCAGAAACAGAGTTGTTCCATAGATGTTTCTGCCCTTCCAAAAAACTGGGATTCTTTGAAGTCCCAAGAGGCAAGACAAATGCAGTGGAATTTGGTGCTTATTGCAAATTGGTGTCTGCTGCTACCTCCAGTGAGAAAATATTAAAACTGGGGGGAGTAACCTCAGCCTTGAGGTGGTTGCTTTGCTCCTCTGCAATGTGAAGATGATCACCCTGGGGAATTTCCCAGTGTGGTGACATTTTCTTAGCTCTAGGAGATGCTTCTAACCACAGCTCATTTTTAATGACAAGGGGTGGTTATGTGGCCAAATAATCAGCAATGGATATCAGAATTTACCAACGGCATACAGTGGTGTACTCTGTGTACCCCATGATACAGCCTCATGGCACAGATCATGTCTTCTGATCTCACGGCTCTATTTCTGAACATGGCCCCAGTCTCATGCAAGAGTCCAGATATCTAGATATAATAGGAAATATTATATAGATATAACAGGAAATTCAATTTTGTAATGCAGCTGCAACTGAAGATACCACATTTGAGATAATCAGTTCAAAATTAACCCTACAAAATCATTCCACCCATGAAACCAGTACTTGATAATTCAGAATTACCAGAAAGTATGATGCCACATCTGATGTCTCCTTGGGTACATGCCATAGCAAAGTACATAGTACATAAAATAAAAGATTAATGTCTGTTTATGTTTGCCTGGGTGTTTTTTTTTTTTTTTTTTTTTTTTTTTTTTTTTTTTTTTTTTTTTTTTTTTTTCTTAGTGTTTGTGGCGG
>VYXD01013623.1:441000-455704 GCA_013397195.1 Hylia prasina
AATGGACTGATCAAAATCTTATTTCCTGTCCCCCCCCTGCAATGCTGGGGTGGAGGAGGTAGAGAATTCATGAGAAAAGTTAAGCCCAGTAAGAAGAAAAATATGGAGGGGGGGCAGGGGGGGCAGAGAAGGGGAAGGTGTTTCAAGTTTTAGCTATATTTCTCACTACTCTGATTTGAATGTTAATAAATTAAATGCATTTTCCCAAGCCAGGTCTGCTTTGCCCATGACAGTAATTGCTGAGAGATCTCTTCATGTCCTTATCTCGACCCATGACCCTTTGTCACAGTTTCTCTGCCCTGTTGGGCTGAGGAGGGGAGGGATAGAACAGATTTTGTGATGTCTAGCCAAAATCAACCTACCACTCTCTTACCAAGCTCTTACAAATCAATAGGTATTGATGAGAAGTGATGAGAAGATATTCACCAACATTATGTAACAATCCATTACATGGCGAAATACACTGCAGCAAAACTCTGGCAGATGGGACTCACATCTAACAGCAATAAGAGTATTTTGTTTTCTGAGATTACTTCTCAGACTTACCATTTTAAGTATACAGTATAATTAACTGTGTTTGCAGCACCAGGTAGCGGCAGCCAGGTACAGGTTAGATCGTCACTTAATTCCTTGTAACACACCAACTCATTGTCCCAATCTGGAAGAGGAAAACATGTGCACTGGAAAAGACCTATCACAGGCAATCATTAACTGACTCAAAGGGACTATGAGTAATGAAACCAAATAAAAACCAGGCTAGAACTGGTCAACTAGACCCCAGAATTACTTCAAAACCATCAATCTCTATCTGAAGTTCAGAACTACACACTATGGCTGGAAAAAACAATATTACATTTATATTGCAAGCTTTATAAAGAATGCATTATAAAACAGGAGGCACATAAGTTTATGTATAAAATTACTTGCTATTAATTTTTAAAAGAAATATAGGGTGCTTTTTTTGCCACTGGATATACTGTTTTTCCAGTTGATGTGAAAGTAAACACTGATGACATTATTAAAGGAACTTGTTTTTTGTCTTTAGCGGTTAAGTTTATGTCAGTATTTCAAAAACCTCTTATCAGAAATGCTAATGATAAATCAGTTCAGGTGTGTACAGGTTCCTTTCAGGAGGGTGGAGATTGTGTCTTCCTTATTTCCATAAGCAATGTGAAATATTACAGAATTCTTTGCTTTTCTAGTCTGGCCACCAAACCACATCTTGCCCTCCTCACCCATGAACATGGTGTCTGTCAACAGCAGTGAAAACAGCAACAGCTCTCACCTTCTTCTTCTGTTTTACTCTGAATTAAACCTTACATTTACTTAGTGTTTCTTATTTTTGTTTTGAAGAAACACCTGAAAACCAAATCTTTTTGGAACAACTGTAACACTCCATGTCAATACATTGGCAATATACTGCTCCTGAAACTATTTGAAATGAGTTCTATTAACTCAGATCTACATGGTGTTTACCATGTTGCAGACCTATCTTTGCTTACAGAAGAACAGAGGTTGTATTGCTCCTCATGCTCTAAGTTTTACAAAATCTCCCTGTCTTTCTCTACGAGATTATGGTGTTAAAGCAGACAAAGAAAAAATAGTAGATTTTGTATGTGGAAATAGTGTATTAGCTCAACTATGACCCCAATGCGTCCTCCTACTCCCAATACACTGAAGTTCTACATTACTTTCTCCAGATGAATAAAAATGAATCTTGCACACTTACATTTTCACTTGTCCTGTTTGTGGATATTAGTGTCCACATGCACTTTCATTTTTATTCTAGTGCTTTCTTTGTTTTACTGTACTTTACTCTGCTTTAACATGTCTATTATTAATGCTCCCCAGACCTAGCATAGATACTAGCTCTATAATGATTGTGCTCCAAGAACTATGCAAAGAAAGGAAAAACATTTCTTTGTTCTGAAGAAAACACAGTTCAGTTTCTCCATTAAAAAAACCCACCCCAAACCAACAAACAAACCAAACCCCAAACCACCCACCTCTAATTTTTTCACTCTAGAACTTTCTGTTTTTCTTCCTGAGCATCTGATTTTCCCACTAATAATTTAGTGGAGGTTAGTCTGGCAGGTTAATTGCAAGGACTAGAAAATTATCCATGGCTAATTTCAGAAGAATGCAGTCCTCCTGCAGAAGTCTTGCCCAGTGTCACTGTGTACTCAAGAGCCTATCATCTCTGCCGTGTTTGTTAGCAAGCAGGGTGTTCCTGCCCACAATAAATCCAGCACAAAGTACATCAGACGACCACCCACTGCTCTGTAATTCACCATCAAAATGTGTCGTACTGTTCCTTCTCGCCGTCACCAGTAAGTTGCCGGCCAAAGGGAAAGCAGAGATACATCGGTCGCACATAAACATTAGAGGATGCGTGGTCTTTGGGAAGGGCGGCTGTGTCGGGGTTAGCCCTGCCGCCACGCAGAGACACCTGCCCGCGCTGCTGGGGCCGGGTTTTCCCTTCGGGAAAGCCGGGCGTGCTCGCAGGGGCGATGCTCCCGAGAGCCGGCGGTCCCCGGGCGCCGCGCCGGGACCGGCCTTCCACCCACCTGGCAGCTGCCGGCAGAACGGAGAGTCCCAGTCCGTGCAGCGGCAGGAACCTGGGGAGCACGGAGAGGAAGGGGAAAAGAGAAAGAAAAAAGAAAAAAGNAAAAAAAAAAGGAATTGTTGGTCAAGACAACCGCGAAAGAAATAGGCAAAATGTTGCTGGTGGTTGCTTCTCCCACTCACAGAATTTAATTCGGTCAGGGTTTTGCTCATGCGGCCTCAATCCTTGAGCAGCATTAAGAATTTTCACTGTTCATAAGCGGCAGTAAGCTGTGCAGTATATGAAAACTCACCTCTAACAAGTAAAAAGATAGCTGCCAGCAGAGAGTTCTTCATCTTCTCTGTAAAGAAGCATAATGATTACCATCAACATTACGCTGTCTTCAGTCTATTTTTCACACTTCCTCCTCAAACTTCCTATGCATTCTAACACCTAAACTGCTACTGGCTGAACACAAGTAATAAGTTTATTAATGATGATAGGAAGGACACTTCAGCTCTGTGTTATTAATTATACTTACAAAATCCTAAAAGTCCTTCTGGAAAACAGGAACTCTTCACCTGGGTTTTTGTAAGCACTCACAGTGAGATTCTTCACAATGTCTGCAGTATCAGCAGTGCAAACTGAATTAAACTTACAGGTACTTCAAACTCCTTTGAAAACCCTGTCACTGCAAATTAAAGATATTCAGTATCAGTAAAAAGGAAGTCCAGGTGTTTGACTGAGCTGAATATGAATTCTTGGATACTGTAGAAATAATAGCAGCAGACAACCCTGGCTTGTCTTCCCTTTCTGACTTTTTTCATCTTTCAGTGTAATTTCCCTACCACAAAGATGCTGTATCTACATTGTTGGTACCTATACTGGGGCCCTAATACAGACAAAAATCACCATAGCTGTAAATCAGAAGTTTGCTCCACTGCATTAATGCAGAGAACATTCTGAACACAGAAGTCAGCAGAAACATAACAGCTGTTACTGTTACAGCAGTAAAGGGAAATTTTCAGAAAATTTTGCTACTGTGGGAAATTTACCTTCTGGGCTTAGACAGCTGCTATCAGAGATTGGATCCAGACCTACCTGGAGATAGGCAAATTATTAACTTATCTTGGCAACCATGGTATATTTCAGGTTGAGTATTGAATAGAAAAAAATACCCGTTTAAAATTAATCACTTTCCTAAAGAGAGAGGCATGCTTCTCAGCATGGTCTACAGTAGGAGTGGGTGACTAATGCAACACCCATGTCTTATCGGATTTTATGAAGGGCACAGTCATGAAAGGCAAATGATCAAGGAATTCTGAGTGCCACAGGGGGTTTTCAAGTGACGAACCCACTGGCCTTGGGAGTAAGCTCCGGAATGCTGAGGGGTGGTGGATACAATGTGTGCACGCAGGATCACAACCCCTGTTATCTGAGAGATGCAAAAATTGGCCTTGGCAATGCTTCCAATAAGGAGTAGCCAAGAGGATAGGGAGATCATAAGGAGAAACTGATAAAGCAAAAATGCAAGTCATGTGTGACAGATTTTGACAGCTGGGTTGAAGAGCTAGAGACTCAGAACAGTGTAAAAGTCAAGAGATGGAGAAATTAACAGCTATATGTGTTGGTTTGATGTGCTCAGCATAATCACATTCAAAATAACCTATCCTGAATGAAAACCATGTAAGTAACTCAGTGCAAGAGCAGGACTGGATTTAGTGTGCACAGAATTAGGACAGAACATACTGGAGAGAAATAAACACAATGAAGCAAGTCCATATCACCTCTGCTGGAAGTCCAGATCTCAGTATAAATGTCACTGTCATTTGAAAGAAAAAGTTAATTCTGACAAGCACAGAATTAACATTACTGGTCCAAATAGCAGAGGAGATATAATCTTGAAAACTGGAATTTCACATTTTAGTGAGGCTAAATTTTTTACTATTGCTTAGCTACTAAGTCACTATAGTAACCTTTTAATGTACAACAAAAGATAAACTATTATATTTGAGGTAAATTCTGCACAGACCCGCTTCTTCAAATGTTTAGTATTTCAGCTTTTTCACCACTATGAACTTCTCTCAGGATTGTAAATGCCTGAAGTTTTCCTGTTAATTCAGATGAAGATAAATTATGCCATCTTCTGTGATATATTTTAAAGTCCAGAATGACTGTAGGTTACTTCCAGCTTTACCTCATTTTGACCTAAATGTTTTTTCAGACCTAGGCATAATTCTACATGAGGTTTTCCATGAGGGCTTTTTCCTGTCATTTCCTCATGTAAGTTCTGCAGTAAAAGACAAGTCAGAACTTGGTCTCCCCAGAATGTTGTCTTGAAATCATTTAGACTGGATTAGGTAAATTAATATAAACCCCACATTCTTCTCTGTTTCCTTCCCCAAGATTATCTGTTAACTCTTGGTCTTCAAAGGGAAAACAATTCCTGAAAGGCAGGTGGGCTCAGCCCGGAAAATGCCAGTGGCTCCTTTGTCCTGCTCTAAGTATTGTGATTTAGAATCAGAGCCTTAAGTGTTGGGATTTGACTTGCAAAGATCTTTACTTCTGCTAGATCACCTTGATGCATCTTATTTATCAGAGCTGCAGCTGTTGTAGCACATCATGGGAGGACTGGTAAAGCCATGGACTTCTGAGTGCACTTTTTTGCAGGTCAGCCACGTGTCCATGAATGCTGATGAACCAGAAAGGGTCTGAAATCTTGTTTGTTGGGAGTTTTAAACTTGTCCCAAGAGAGTTTGGGTTAAGTATAACCAGCAACCTTGTTCAGGTCCTAGTGGGCAGCCAAAGCAGAGTGCAGACTGCAGAGACACCACATCAGGAAAGGCATTTTGCATTTCTATTTGAAACCTTACCTGGTATGAAGTACAAACTGGTGAGATCTTCACTGTCTCCTGGTTGAATCAGTATGTGTTTTTGCTAGTTGCTATTTCTTCAATAAACAGTTCCAATGACTAGGAGTGATCTCTTTCAGGCATGTGGTGGCAAATTCAATATTGTAGCAATTTCAAATTCAGTTTTTGCTGCTTAGTATTACATACTGAAATTGTGTATCCTTCCTTTATGGATCTAAAGTAGAGTCACAGAATTTTTATTTCTCATATAGCTCTGCTTCCCTGCAGACCTCCAGGTCTATAAATATCTGACAGATTTTTACAGATTGGCTTTGTTTTCCAGAGAAATACATGAATATCCAAATTCAATGAGCAAATCTCATAGGATCTTTGGGGAAAGAAAAATTCCCACTCAGCCCTCAGCTATAGCCCCTGGGGGAAATTTGTTGTGTTAGGCACAGTCTCCACCACAAACACTTTCATCTTTTCAGAGTTCAAGTTACATTATGAAACAGCTTACCTTTCATACCATTCTGTGTTATCTTAATGAAAATCACATTTTTTGCCCAACACATCATCTAGGCAGAGGCCATCAAAAAGTGTCAGTGAGAGATCTGCCTTAAAAACTTCCAATTATAGATGAAGCATAAATGTGCCTGAATAGACTAGACACCCAACACAGAAAAATTACAGAGATTTATATATTGGGGTGAAGATTCCTTTGAAGAAACAACAACAACAACAAAAATTAAGACAAATGTGGACTAAATTCTGTTGATACTAGACTAGATCTGGGGTCCCACCAGTACCACATCACTGACAGTGACGTGGTGCAGGTTTTGCCTGGTGTGCCAGCTAGAATATTTGTGAGTTTTAGTAGTCCCTGACTGCTTTGAAAATAAAGTGTAAGAATCTGCTTCCATTTACATCCATTATCTCTTCCTGTGCAGCCAAGAGGAGAAACAGGGATCATTCTTAACTTTCTCCATCACATTTAAGACTTTATTAAATGCTTATAAGTGCTTTTAATGCACAAGTGGATGACGAAGAATATAAACCTTCTTCCCTACCATCCTATTTGGTTACCTCGTGGGCTTGCAAATGCTACAGGGAGTTATTTTGGGATATGGGATGTGTAACCGAAGAGAATTTGACAAAAGCTTGTCTGTGCTTTCCTATACAAAGTTTTGGGACTAATCTTTGTCTTTTTGAAGTCTACAGGAAGGCTGGATTGTTTGTTTTTATGTGTTTTTGTTTGGCCTTTTTTTTAATGCCTGTGTTTTAATCTCTGAGGCAAGGAGATATAAATATCTTAGTTGCCTTTCTTTCTTTTTCCCCCTGGGATTACTTCTGGACAAAGAAATGCTTGCCAGTGAAACACAACTATTGTACAAAGCACGTTTGAAGAAAGTCCAGGAAAACAGTAGGAAGAATATCACCTAGCACAAGGCAAAAGGTGAACTTTTTCAGTGTAGTATTCTATGTTCATGGTATTTTATCCTACTGTTTCCACCTTAGTAACGATGCATGTATTTGCACTGCTAGTTTCAGATTTTCTCCAGAAAATCTTTTTGACTCAGAATTTTATCCAGCATAACTGGTTTTCCAAGCCATTAGCTTTTCTCAATTCAAATGTCTTCAAGCATATTTCCTAGCTTAGAATAAAGTGATTTAAAAATAGTAATTATGGTTAACTGTGTTCTGAGAGTCTGCATGTATACCCACTTGTGGCTTTACTACTCTTGGCCATTTTATTTTTCCTTCAGCTATTATTATGCAACAGATAACCTGGAGGGAAATTTTTTTGAGGGATCATTCTATTATCTATCAAAAATTGTTTTAGTCATCTTAAAATTATTCACATATAGCTATTTGCTCTTCATGTGTAGAATAGAAAGCTGGGGAGGGGCTATATTTGCCAAACTGAGATAACAGTGTCAGGATTCTCATTAGACCCTGTGTCCTCCAGAGTTTAGTGATTCCAATGATTGCTCAGAAAGTGGGATCCTTTAAACTTAGTTTGACTGTAGGAGGGCCTTGCTCATGAGACTAACCACTGTTATTTAGGCATGGCCTAAATAACATGGCATGCCTAAATAACATTAGGCATGCCATCCTGGCATGGCCTGTTTTGAACTCCCCATTAAGATTATTCTTTCTTTAGATCAATAACAATTGATCTACAAAAATCTCTTGAATGAAGATTTATATCTAGTGAGCCACATCTCATTTAAGCTTTTTTACTATTAACCTGAAACATCACATTACAGCAAGAGTCTCCAATGAGTGGCCCTATGCAAAACATGTAACTATCCTAGTAGTTAAGGTATCCTTTTGACAGGTGAGAAATTCTGATTTATGGTTTGCCTGCATAAGATCTGAGCTAAGCGTCTTTGCAGCTTCTAATTTTTATTTGCCAGCCTATAGATTACTTGCACAATGGTGATTATGGCTTCTTTTAATTATGGCCTGTCTGTCCATAAACTCTTGTAGAGTTCCTGGCTTTTTTGTAATACAGTGTGAATGTATTCCCATTCACTCTTAGCCTTCAGCTGAGGTTTGTTGCTAGGAATACAGAAATACCGGGAGTGTCAAGGCTGCCTGAAGTTTCTTTTCCATTAGCATTCTTCTTGCAATTTCTTTTTGTGAGCAAAACTTGTTCCATCTTAAAGGTAGATTTTTTTTTAACATCTTATCTCATACAAGAGACTGCTCTTGAATTTTGCAATCCCTGTTGAGAGTTCCTTCTTTACTCTAAAATGCTTGCTTTCATCTCCCATAGTGATTATCAGCCTGTGTTGGGCTAGATTTAAACAAATTATTCTTTTCCAGTCTACTATTGCACAAAAAAGGTTCAGTTTTCCCTGTTATCTCATTAGTATTTCTCTGTACAGTTTTATTATCTGAGGTTTTGCTGCTAATGGAAAGAGAAACACCTGCTTAGGCTGTTGCCTCTGTTGCCCCTCTTTTATGTCTCTTTGGCTGAGCGTGCTGTCAAGGTGAAGCCTTCCTGCTGACCATAAATACTCAGGCTTCTATTTCTGAGCTGCTGAAGTGTGTTTCAGTGGTTAGCCACGGACTGTGACAGCCTGGGTCCAAACTGGCAGGTGTTTTTAATTTTAACAGGTTCAGGACTTCCTGTCACAGAGGCTGAGCTGGAGGCTGAAGAGAAGAATGGCACTGAGAGGTCCAAGTGTGCAAGTGTGCCAGAAACACTTGGAGAGGAAGGAGGAATGGCATGGGGCATCCTGCAGCACATCCTGCAGCACCTGCTGGCTGAGAGCATGCAGCAGCACAGTGCATCTCTGTGGTGCAGATGCAGAACACCAAAAACAGCTGCAGCTGTGGCCCTGCTGTTTAACCAGTATGAATAAAATGATTTGTAATTTAAAAAATATGAAACGTAAAGCTACTAAGGGATGTCTTTGACAAAAGAAGAAACTTTTCAAGCAAAGCTGCTGGTGATTCCTTACGATGCAGCAATGCCAAAATGACCTCTGCAAATTTCCCTCTCCTGTTTTGAAGAGTGCAAAACTTTCTTAGGTCTCTCCGGTAAAGAATGTTTAATTAAAACATTTTCTTCTGTTTTTTGAGGAAAAAATTGAACTTAGATCTGTCAAATGGTGACAGGTTTACCTAATGAGTTAACAGCATGACCCTTAAAACAATTTGATGGGGAACATGGTGAAAGTGGCTGCATGAAAATGAAAGTCTGCATAATTACCACGATGTAAGTTACCTTCTTTCATGAAGACAGGGAAAGATTGTGGAGGGAGTGTGACAGGAAAATAAGAATCACATTTAGAGTGAAATGACAGGCCAAAGAGTACAACTGAGCTGACAAGGGTATAAGCAACCCTAAAATCTGGAAGCTTGTATCTACCCTTTGCAGCCTTTTCCTCATTTACATAATGAACAGAGATCAATGGTTTAGAGCTCAGTTTCCTCCTCAGGCACTGGCCCTCGGCCAAGAAACAGAAGCTGATCAATATGTAGACTTCAGCACTCAGCTGAGGAGGATCTGAGAAATATATAGAGTTCAGGCCTTCCAGGTTTCAGAAAGGATTGCTGCAAGATGCTGTGGAACTGCTGTCAAGAGAACATGCTTAATTGTAGTTTTGAACTCACAGATCTACTGGGCTATTGGCAAAGCAAGGGCAAGAGCCAGCCATGAGCTGGGCTGCCTGTGCGTGTCTTGCTCGATCTTTCTACTCTTTCTGAATGCTTAGAGGTAGATTGATACAAAACATAAAGCCTAAGCACAGAAAAGAGATACTTTTTCCCAGTAAAACAATGCAAGAACTAAAGGATCCTATCGTCTGTCATGCATGGTTGTGCACACATGAATGTGAATTTACAGGCAAAGCAAATGCTACCTCTTGGAGTCATATACTTCACAGTGATTCAGGATGAGGGCCAATCATACTTGAGATACTTTTATTTGAGAGGTTTGCCTTGGCTTTGGGATTGTAAGAGGTATGTAAATGCAGTTTGGTCTCTCTATACACCACCCTGTCTTTTACCAGCACAGGGCCCTGATGAACAGGGGAGCATTCCTGATACCTGGGAAAAGCAGTTTGTAAGTGTTGTGTCATGTAAACAGGCTTGTGGTGCCATGCCCCACCTACCACAGGAGCTCTCTCTGCCGTGGGAAGGAGACACACGGACTCTGAATGGGGGAAAGATAGAGATGCCTTGTTTTGACAAGACCTTGTTTTGCAGAAGCTACACAGAAGAGAAAAATTGCTTTATTTGATGCAATTTACTGTGAGCATCGCTTTGGTATTAAAAGAAACAGGAGAACTAATTCCATTCTTATCTCAGTTTTCTAGAAGTGAGGCAAAGTGAAAGAACTCTTTCATACAGGAAGAAACAATATTTCAATAAACACAGAATAATTATTTCATTCATTCCTTCTGCCTCAGGCTTTTAAATGAAGGAAGGGAATATCTCTGAGCTGTCACTTCCAGTACTGTTGAAGGCATTTGCAAACAGCATGTTTGTAAACTAGTCAGGCTCCAACTTAAAATTTATTGGTTTTGATTGGTACTCCTTCTGAGGGAAAGCTTTTTCTTCATAGCTGTGAATCTCTGAGAGCTGTTTGTGAGAAGGTATTTGAGCGCCTAGTTTGTTTTATCTTTTGGAAAAATTTGGAGCCAGAATTTTAAAGGAATACCTACAAATGACTTTTTGTTCTTCCTTTCTAGAAGAAACTTTTTGTTCTTCCTTTCATTACAGTGGGATACAGTTTTACAAGACACCTTTATGTTTAATATCTTGTCTTTGGAGTTATTATGCCAATGACCCTTGTTCCATGTTGAATGACAGTTCAAAGGTCAGCAATATTCTCTTGAAACACAACAGAGTCTCTGGATGATAAAAAGAATTTGAAGCATCCTTTCATGCAATCATTCCACTACACAGCTCAATAAAGACAGTGAATGAAAGGGAGTATTTTCAGCTTGGTCTGAAAAGCCATGGTCCAGGCACTGCATACCAGTGAATAGTGGAGCTGGGGCTGTTGTTGCCAGAGTTCATATAATTGTACAGTTATCAGCCCTTCTCTAGTGATGTCACTTCGGGTGAAAAGTAAATCTTGTCCCTCTATCTTCCCCCTAACTATTTCTTTCCATTCAGAACCTGAGTTTTGTGAAGGCTGCTTAAACTTAGCTGTGCTCCATGCTGATACAAATCCACTAATGCTTTTTTGCTTAACTGAGTTTCTGAATCATCAAGAGTCAGAAAAAAATAACACACATCACAGATCTGAAACTTTGATAAGCTTCTGAGTATTGTTGAGTAGGCTTTGTACATCTTTGTACATCAAGGTCTTGCTTATGGTACTGGATAAGCTTATCACAAAAAAAAAAGCAGTTTAATAGAGGGAAAAAATCCAAGAAAGGTCACATTTCTTTACATTACTTTCTTATTTAAAAGAGAGGGGTTTTTCAGTTTAAGTAATTTAAAAAGTGAAAATTATAGTGCACACTAAAGCAATTAATGTGCATCCTGAACTAGTTAGTCTGTTCACCTCAAGGAAGTTTATCTTCAGAGATCAAAAGACTGAAATATTTCCTCTCACATCACCTTCAATGCTTTAAAGAGCAAATTTCAAAGTTGAAGGAGACTCTGATACTCTTGTTGAAATTTCTCTTTAGAGGCTCTAGGCAATTTGATGGAGCCATTGTTTTCTTTGTAAAAGTAGAGGTGTAAGGTGGAAGATTTAATATTTGCTGTAGGTTCAAATGTGCAAGTCAAACCAACAACATTTTCCTGACTCTTATTAACCCATTTCAAAAGAGAAAAATATAGTGAGACATTTCTATGTTATTTACAAGTGCCAGAATTTTTTTGTTTGAGACTGGCTTTTCAGCCACCCCTGCACAACGAAGCTGTGGGATTCCAATTGCTGCTGCTAAATAAAGGCACTTGACTACCTTTGCATGTAGCACACTATAAATCACTGTGTCAATTATAGGAAACAGCAGTGTTTTGAATAGTCATGTCACAGTTTAAACACTTTGTGCTGATCTGAAATTTTATCTGCAGCAGACCATTTTATGTAACTCTGTGTCCACATACTATGGGTTGAAGAGCTTCCTGGAAGTAGTTCCTTTTTTGATGGGAAAATATTTCATTTAGCTTCTCTTCTCATAACATATACTAGAAAATAATTTTTTGAAATAGAAAAAAACAAACCTCTACACTTTTCTACTACATATTTCCTTAGATAAAACCATATTTATTCTCTAAGCAGACAGGAATAGGATATCATTTACACTCAGAGAAATGTTCTCTGTTTTTAAATGGCGACTTAAAAAAAAAAAAGAAAAAAAAAGAAAAAAAAAAGAGGATATTTGAAAATTCTTATGAAAAATGAAAAACACTCCAACTCAGAGAAGCTTGACAGTCCTGGCACTCTGAAAAGTGACAGCCAAGAGTTGAAGTAGAGGACAGGTCACAGAGAGCCAGCAAGGTACTTTCCTTTTCAGCTTTTGGATACTGTTAGTTTTTGTCCTCCTTCACTTCCTTTTCAAGGAAGGTTAGGCAAAGCTGGTACACTTCCACAAAATGTTATTATGTGTTAACATTTTTCAGAGAAAGAATGTTGTCAAAATTTCCTCATCTGTCTCTATATCTAGGTCTACTTGTGGTTTATACTGTATAACAATAATGTAATAATTTACATAATTGAATTGCTCATAAAGGCCATTATGACTGAATTTCTCAGACACATAGGTACTGAATTGCTTCAACAATAAAAACATAAAACCACTATGGAGATTAATAAACACATTAAACCTGAGCTGGATTTCTGCAGCCAGCAGAATTTTTCGATTTGGCTGGAACAAAACATGGAATTATGCTGACATTTTCAAATCTGTCTTCCTGACTCCAGGCACACAGTCCTGTAGACAGACAGCTACACAGCCTCGTGTGTCTCATTGCTCTGGAAAATCAGTCACACAGCTCTCAAATTAAGGATTTCATGACACAGCACAAGCCCAAGATTGAAAAAGTAGGCTTTACTACTGGAGCCTGCAAGGGTTCTTCCCCTGTACTGGGCACTGGTGAGGCCACACCTCGAGTGCTGTGTCCAGCTCTGGCCCCTCAGTTCAGGAAGGACCTTGAGACACTCGAGCGTGTCCAGAGGAGGCAACGAGGCTGGTGAGGGGCTTGGAACACAAGTCCTGTGAGGAATGACTGAGGGAGCTGGGGCTGTTTAGCCTGGAGAAAAGGAGACTCAGAGGTGACCTTGTCACTCCCTACAGCTCCCTGAAAGGTGGCTGTAGTCAGGTGGGGTTGGTGTCTTTCTCCAGGCAGCAACTGACAGAACCAGAGGACACAGTCTCAGTCTGCACCAAGGGAAATATAGGTTGGATATTAGGAAAAAGTTTTTTACATAAAGTATTGGAATGATCTCCCTGGGGAGATGGTGGATTCATCACCTATGGATGTGTTTAAGAAAAGACTAGATGTGGCACTTGGTGCCATGGTTTAGTTGAAGTTAGGGTTGGGTTGGACTTGATGATACTGGAGGTCTCTTCCAGCCTCGTGGTTCTGTGATTCTGTGATTCATGGTGTGTACAACTCCCAGTATTTCACAGCCAGAAGGAATTTTGTATTTTGAGTAGCCCCCACCACCCATGATGCTCATGGAGCTGCTGGAGGCCAAAGGCAGAGCCCAGACGTGGCAAACCCAACAAGCCTCTCCCAACCAGGCACTGGAAAAGGCCTATGGCTGCATCTTCCAACACACCTCCTTGTCAGGCTCTGGAGTCAGAGCCAATATTCCTTGCTCTGAGAGCACTGAGCCATGGATTCTCCACCCAACCAGGGTAGGGGTGTCCGGCATCACATCCAGCTCCCCCGAGCTCAGTGAAGGGCTTGGATTTTGTGTTTATTTACCTCACAGTGACACCTGCTGGAAAAGGAGCTTCATTCAGGCAACGAAGATTTATTTTCACTATGACTTAATTAAACATTCACTATGCCAGGAACAGGACATTATGTGAGTCAAAGACTATAGAAAAGACTAGCACAATTGAAAAACACCAGCAGGGTATTTAAAAACTTCCTGAGAACTGCACTGCAATCTTGTAAAGAAGCCTGTTGCAATTTCCTGGAGATAGGTATTGGCGGACCACAGTTTTACCCCCCAAGTCCAGCAGCATGTGAGTCCCAGCGCAGACTTGGGAGGAATGTGCTGTTTCAGTGATTTCCGAGGATGCTGAAGCCCTCTTCCAGACGTCTAGTGGGGTTTAATCAATGTATGGAACATATTTTTCCTCCATTCCCATATTTATGAAAATCTTCTTTCGTTTATAAAAGGCATGGTTCTCACTTGGAAATCCTCGTGTACTCTCTCAGCTTCCCGAGAGATTCAGAAAGCACAAAGGAGGTAGGAGGGAAATTTGCCACGGGGCATTCAGAGAAGCTGTTTTTCTACAAAGCTGTGTAAAATTCAACAAACCAAGACTGATTTCGCCCCCCTAAGAAAACACCACTAGGTGTCACTAAATGCCAGGGATTGTCAGTACTGGTCCCCAAGGGAACATCAAAGGGAAAACTGCACATTTCATACGCCTGTTGTTTTATTAGTAGCTTTTTTTGCAATGAACAAAGTATGATGTCATTTTAGCTTTTAGCAAAATTTGCATTTGTTTTAGGAAATACCTCTGGCTTCCAAACGGAGTACATAAACCTTCTGCTTTCCAATTTTAATTGGATATTTATACATACTTTATTTATATAAAATACATGTTTAATATCTAGAATATAAAAATATACATTTAACATATTTTTA
>VYXD01013623.1:455989-490451 GCA_013397195.1 Hylia prasina
ATTGAATATGATTACTGTTTGACCAAAATCACAAGAATTCATGGTTGGGTAAAGTCAATGCATACAATAGAACAATATGGGTTTAATAATTAATATATATTTAGGTAACAGAAAGAGTGTAAAAGTTGTCTATTGCAGATCAATGTCAGAGTCAGATTTGGGTCTGTACCCCGATTCCCAGAGCCCTTAATAAAGCACCTGCACATAATCATTCTGTGATTACGTGTTTCCACGCTAACAACCTGACTGTAACTTCTTTTAGAACACTTTTGTATGTACACATACAGCACATAGAGAAGTGCTGAAACTAAGGCTGCAAAAGCAGCTTTGTCCTACCATCCTGTGAATGGGGACCAACATTTTTGTAACTGTGGTTTGTCTCTCATTTGGAGTTGTGATTTCCTTAAGCAGCGTGGGAGGACACACAGAGGAAGGAGACTTTGGATACAGTGTCCTAGCCGGTTTTGAGAGGTCTATCAGAGGTTTTCCAGCAATGTCCCAGCACCAACTCTGCTCGGTTCCTACCTCGGTGATGCTCTGGTCTTTCTTCAGACAGGAAGGATGCGGAGTCAGGACCTAATTGTGAGCAACCACAAAGAGGATTAATCAGCACACAGTATGTAAATACCTCTGCCTTTAGTATCTGGGCAGTAAAGGGGCTCTCTGCTGGAGCTGCTGCCGATGGGCTCTGCCCCACAGCCCCGGGCGGAGCTCTGCAAGGCAGAGCTTCCTTAAACTGGCAGTGCTCAGGATCTCCTGGGAAAAGTTCTGAGGATATTTGTGTTTCTTCAATCAGACGTTTGCTGCCAAAGGCAGGATGGAAGCGTGTGCTGGAAAAGGAAATAACAAAGTGAAAAGCGAATAGCCATTCCTTCTACTGAAGGAAGAAAAGCTCAGCAGAAAGAAAAAGTAGCGTTTGTGTTTGTCGGTAATGACTGCTGCTTAATGCATGCAAGGAAATTGTGCTGAGATCAGCTGCTCATCTTTTGTTCTTTGCCACATGATAGGAATATTTTCTGAGTTTTTCTTTTCCCAAAAGTAATTTTTAAAAAATATAAATTCCAATACATATTTAGTTCAACCTCTCCTCTTCTTAGGAAGAAAATCTCCCTCTAGAATTCCATATTTTATAATTACAGTTTTCTCTGACAGACAGTAAGAAGAGTAAGCCTCTCATTGCTCTGATCATTTAGTTTGGTTGTGCTTCTTATCCCCACTCAGACATATTAATTTTGAACTTCAATGTAGTCTTCTCAAACACAGAGCAGTAAAATTCTTTTTAATTCAGTTTTTTCCACATAGAAAATGAAGATGACTTTATCTCATGTACCTCATGTTTTGAGGTTTAATACACACATGTTTGCAGAGTGTATTGAAGATGAAAAGCAGTATATTATAAGCAGTGCCTTCTACTTTGATCATAAAAGGCGCATTAGTGCTTTTCCTCATCCCTCAAATAAACAGCAGTGCTATTCCTTCCTAGACATCCATAAAAATGTATCTATAAAACAGCAAGAAAAATAATTATAATATAAGGCTTCATAAATAAACAAATACAGAAATAAATTATTTTAAGATGACAGTTGAAATCTCTCTCACTGGCTTCTTTTGATCTCCTTGAGGCTCATTAAATTGTGGGTGGCAGACCCTGCTTCCATATTTGAGAAAGAAGCTAAAGTGCTGCTTATGTGCAAGCAGAAGTTTCAAAGGTAATGAGGCTTGGGACCTATAGACCAGAAAGTATAGGTTGATTTGCATGCATTTTCCACCTCTCCTGCTGCTTATTTGCATTGTTCATCATTTTCCAGCCAGCTCAGAAATCCTCAGCTGATTTGTTAATATTTGCACAGTGCTCATAAGCATTACCAATAGTCTTCAGGTAGACAGGGGAAAAAAGGACTGGCCCAGTGAACTTCCAGTCAAATTACTTGAGTTGTGACACTCTCATTTTCATCTGCTCCTTGCCCTGAATGAGCATCAAAGATTTTCCATAGCATCTGTGAATAATAAATTCACAGAAATGTGTTCTAAATTGAAAGTCTATAATGGAAAGGAAGTGCTGAAATTCTGCTTCCTTGGGTTCTGTATCTAAGGGATATAGACATCCTATGTTTTTCTGTGGGATATCCTTGTTTATTTTTCTTTCTCTTGTTCCTGTTAGCTTTTCATTTTTTTTTTTTTCCCTTCATATTCCTTTGCTGATTAGGGTTGAGGTATGCTACAAATCAAATATCTGTGTAAGGACTGATGTGGAATTATCTCAGCAGATACGCTAAAAGCAAAACAGCCCTTTGGAAGCTGAGTGACTGCCTTTGCCTAATTTGTGTTACACAGGCTGTGTCAGATATATTTGAGGGCCAGTGCTGCACATAAGCAGTGGCAGAAGTGAGATCTCCTGCACTTGTGTTCCATGGCAAGGAACACTTGCAGGTTGGAGCCCTATATTATGCACTAGAAGTAGTATCTTAATGTATCTTCATAAAGGGGAAGAAAAACATTTTAACCTTACATAAGTTACATAAAATACCTTAAATAAGGTAAAAGAAACAAACAAATTCTAACCTCATAAACATTACAACCAAGTTCATTACCAATTGCTCTGTAAGAGGTTCTTCTCTTTGTTCTGATGCCTAACAATTCCTGTTTTTCTTTTTGACTTAAACAAGCATACCCCAAATAACAGGCTGGGGTGTCATAAATGACTGCTACAGACTGATGACTGCCTCATGTCCATGGTGTCCATCTTCCAGCACAGAATGTGAGGACTTGCTGTTGTGGTGAGCAGCTGTGCCCATGCCAGCCCATCCTGCTGTGGCATCACTGCTCACAGGTACATGGCAAGCACCTCTGCACAGTGTAACCTAAAATGAGTTGTCACCATGATACTCCTTTGGCAAAGGAAGGTAATCAAGAAATGTGCAAAGCAGATTAATTTAGTCCTTGTTTTTATCGTGAGTGACTTTTCACACGCTGTTGAAAGACTGGGAAGGAGTTTCTAATGGCAGAGGGAGTTACAATGGGACGGGACAGGGTGAAGGGAGCTGTTCACCCCTGCACAGCAACACTCATAGGGAAGATTTTTGTGTGAAGTGCATCATCTCTTTGTACATAAGCTCCTGCTGCGACTGAATCCTAACTGGGACAAAAGCACAGCACAAGGAAGCTGATACTGCTTAAATCTGTCCTAGATTACTTTCTTCCTCTTTCCTTTCTGTAGTTTTAGGAGCCAACAGTAAGCATATCATGTTCCCAGTATGCAGCACTTTATAAAGAGAACAAAATTTCCTAGGAAACTACAAAGGAGCTCCTGAGCATATGTTATTATCAACAAAGTTTTTGACAATAGGCAGAAGCAAAATAGAAAATACATTTTTGAGCAGCATTCCTACAGGTTTATTGGAAGTTCATTGTGAAACCACAGTACTCCCTATTAAGCCAAATCACAAAGAATCCATGAAATCAAAGACACGGCTATGAAACGTAATCAGCTGTTAAAATAGAAAAAAATAATCATGCTTGGAGAAGAACATTTTGCATTATAAAGGCAGCAACCAGCAGCTACAAATAGGGAACCAAAAAGGCATTATCTTCTGTTTCCAAACAATATTTGTGCGCAGGGGCCTGAGATCTAAACAGATTTACTGCTTCCTTTTCTAAAAAAATCTATGTTTTGACACAAAGTACAGAATAAAAATAGTATGCAGAAAATGGTTAGAAGATTTGGACAATGAGGTGTTGTGGCCACTTCCTAACCTCCTGAGTAGTAGCTGCTGCTAGAAAGGATCATCTTGCTGCATGACATTGTGGGAGATCAGCTGTTTTTCTCTGCAGCATTAGTCCCCTCAGTGTTGAGCTGGGGCAATCAAAAGCTTGTTTGAATAGTGGAAAAGAAGAATATCAAAAGGCAGATTGGAATTAGTATTCAAATGAATAGTGTTAAATCTCAAAGTGAGATTACGGGGGTAATGATACACAGTCATCTCAAAAAGAAGGCTGTTATTTTAAGAAATAAAATTTCACCAAAAAAAGAGAATAAAGGGATCAGCCCCACCCAAAAGGTGACTTTCAGACAGAAGGTAAATCTTTAATTTGAAGCACTTCTTTACCTACTGTTGTGAAATCAGCAAATATGTTCGAGAAGATTTTTATCCTTGTCCAAATATGTATCCTCATTTTTGTCTGTATCAAAAAATATCTAAAATAAACAGATTCACAATTTTATGTTTTCCCCAGAAACAAAGATAAAGACACCAAGGAGAATTTTTTTATTAATGTTATTTAAATAATTTTAGATTTATACTTGTGAATGAAAAATACAAAAAACATGCAAGGAAAAGCAAGATGATTGGTTTATTATCTTTGTTATTTGGTTACAAAAATATTTGAGTATTTGCTTGAATTTATTTTTACTAAAATGCTATCTGTTCTTCTGCGGTTTACCACAAAAGCTAGGTGGTCTGGGTGGGAGAGTGAGAGAACAAATGAAGTGTAATGAAATGTGTCTGTGAAAGTCACCAGAACAGAGGGACCTGTATGGAAATAATCTGCAATGTTCCTTTCCTACAATGTTGGTACCCAGTTGTGTTACAGTCAAAAGTGCAAGCCAATAGGATTGTTTTGTTACTGTACAGGTCTCTTGAAATGCCACCTCTCTTTCAGGCAAGGTAAGTGAGCTTTTAGCTGTCTTCAGTATTTTTCTTGGTAGATTATTAACTTTGAAATACCTTTGTCCATCAATTCTAGTTTTTGGTGATGAGTGATGTGATCAGTTTGTGTGATGATGTGATGAGTGATGTGATGAGTTTTTGGCTCAGAGTGATGTGATCTCTTGAAATGCCACCTCTCTTTCAGGCAAGGTAAGTGAGCTTTTAGCTGTCTTCAGTATTTTTCTTGGTAGATTATTAACTTTGAAATACCTTTGTCCATCAATTATAGTTTTTGGTGGAAAATTGGAGACTGCTTTTGAATATTCAGTGGTGAGTGAACCCCAATGAATTCCTCAGATTCTGGGAGAGAGCTGAACATTGACTATACTTGCAGTAGCCATAGCCACAAACCTGCTGCACAGGAATATGTGTATGTGATTTAAATTTTTTGCTTTTCATTTTATAAAAGGGAAAACTCTGTGATGATTTGTGGCTATGCCAGTCCATGGATTACAGCTTGATTAATCCTGTCTTAGAGGTTGGTAGGGGTCAGAACATTGTGATACCTAAAAAAAATAATTGTCTGTTTGTTTTAGTTAAATGATGCATACATCCGTTGGACGATATTTAAAAAATGTTTTTACACTTTGAAGCTAAATCTAAAATCAGTCACAGAAAGAGCCTGTGCTGAGTTGCTAGCTGTGGAGTTTATTTCAGAAGGAATAACTGCCCTCTGTCTACCAGTCCCTGTCCCACTTAGTTTGAATAGGGCAGCCTCTGCTCCTGCTTTCAGAGATATATACAGAGTCATATTTTGTAAACCCACAGAAATACAAGTGTCCAAGAGAATTCTTTGTCCTTCTAAGCTTCACTTGACTGTCACTGTTTTTTCTCCAGTGGAAAAATCATCTTTTTTTTCTGTTTAAACCCGATTCTCTTACTGAAAGAACAAACAAACAAACAAAAAAAGACCAGCATTTTTGTTCCTTTTGAAGTTGCCCTCAGAGCAAAATATGACCCTCTGCTTCAAAGTTAGAACATCTGAGAAACTTCACCCATTGATGTTAGCACATCCCAGTGACCAGACGAGCTGTCTCAGGCTGACATGTGTTTTTGCTTCTGTATGTGATTTATCCCTTCTTCATCCAGAGGAACAGTCCAAATCAGCATGGATGCTTTTTGGGAGTCACAAGGTACCTTCCTGCTCTACCACAGAGATGTGTCTGCTATGGCACCCCATTCCTGGCAGATGACACACCCACACAAAGAACCCGACCCATCAAACTGCTGTACGCCTGAACTGAGCAAATTCCAAGGATAGATAAGATATGTGTAAGATCTTAATTTATTCTAAAAAATGCAAATTCTTGTGTTCCTTCTGCTTCATGCCCCCCTGCCTCTTTGTGCCTCAGATGCTGTTTGTCCTCCTTCTCCTGCATACATGCTACCCACATCCTACCTTCCTGAACAAAACACATTGCAGGTGATTTCTGTGTGTCAGTGAGAGAGTGGAATGTCTGCCCATGATTTGTTCTGCCAAAAGGAAACATCTCCTGTGTAAATCCCCCAGTCCTCTAGACTACCTTGTGTTGCATTTGGTAGAAGAAAAAGAAGCAAGAGGTAAATAACTGCAAAAAAGGGGAAATGAAAGGATGCTATTTGCAAGAACATAATGATTTTGTTATTTTAATTGCAAGCATCTTGATGAGGTACTGACAGAATTTGAGAATGTTTACCAGCAGATGGTTGAAAACAGCTAACTGTATGGCAATGTGTATGTTTTGGGCTCTTTTTTTCTAAACAAAATTTGCAGCTGTGCATCCTGACCTGCTTCAGGAGGGTAGCAGCTCACAGGCCATCGGCAGAGCGGTGAAGAGAACGACACAGATCAGAGTGATGTGATCCCGAGAAAGTGCTAAACCTGTGCACATTTCTGTGCTCAATGACTCTTTCACTTGTACAAAATAGATGGGATATTTTACATGTGTAGTCATATTGCTGCCTGTGGATTATTGCTGTGGATGTGATCAGTGTCTTCTGTAATTTTGCATATTTGCATGCCAGCAGGCACCTCAGCCTTGACAAATTCATCTGAAAACAAGGCATGCCAAACAAGTGAAGGAGCCTTCATGTATTACTGCTATTGACAGTTTTATTCAGTGTACTGAGTTACTATGTAAAATCCACATTCAGAAAAACACTGTCAAGGAAGCACCCTGACACAATTATTTGGATAGATCAGTTCTGCTTGTTTCTGCAACCTCATCCAGCTGACACACATGAATGGACTGAAACCCATGCTTTGTTTTGCAGCCAGGTTATTGACAATTGCTTGAATAAAACAAAAGAGATTCTGCAATCATTAGACTTTCAGAAAGATTCAGCTGATTTACATCATAGTTACTGAATATTAGTCTTGCCCTCTTCAGGTAGTATTAAATCAACAGCATGCTCAGAAATAACAGCTGAGACAGGGAGTGACCCCTGTGTGCACGCAGTGATGGTTACCTGAGTGATGCTTAGGCTAATGCACATCTCATGTACAGAACAATTTGACTTTTGTGGAAGACGAACAAGTGTCTTCATCTTAATTCTCTGAGGTCATAATTTTTTGCCTGACTTTCATCCAGTCAGAGAAGTATGGTTAGTAGTCAGATCTATTAATTTGAATCAGATTAATCATATTAATAAGTTGCTGTACAAATGGTGAAGATAATGATTATTTTTGTAGTGCAAAACATCCAGAGAGGGTCAGTTTTCTCTCTGTAACTTTTGATGTAACTTGAACAAAACTTGCAGTGCAATCTAAATAGATAAAACATATTAGGGTAATTGCTTTTAAAAAACCCTCATGTCTACTATACAATACATTATTCTGTTAAACTTCTAAACTGCTCTGGAAATTTAAAAATATATTTTTGATCTGCTGTAGCTGATTCGTGTACCTTTCATAGGATGCTTGGCAACAGAGCAAATCAATTTGTAAAAAGAAACCACTGCAATATAAGTTCAGAGACACACACCAGGAAAACATCATAAAGCATGTAACAGGTAGGTTTCAGTCACTAATTCTTAATTGCTACCTAGGGGTAAAAAAAAAATAAATTTTCTGTAAAATTTCAGTAAACCTGCAGTCTAGTTTAAAACATGAACTTCAATTAAATATATTGCATGACCAGAGTGCACCAGAAATGCTGATGATTTTAAATCCTTCTTCTGTACTGCCTGTATTAGGAGGAGTGAAGCATACTGCAGTCACAGTCTTAGAAAAGATTTATCTCTGCTGACCCACCCGTCCAGGGACACACAGTCTGGTGGCTCACATCTCATTGCAGCATCTCACAAGTGAGACTTCCTCAGACAAACAGGTGACACCAGCTGGACTTGCTGTCACTGTTGTGCCATACTGTGCCTTTGGAGATCTCACACTGCTAGCAACCCTGAGACACATTCTCTGGACTTCATGTCATCAAAGCAGGAGGGCTGAACTCAGCACAGGAGACATAAAAACATGTGCTGAGGTCCTTCTGAAGTTAGTACAGTATCAATGTGTGTTGAAGTGCTTTGTAGAAAAGATATAGAATTAGTTCTGAACTTAAAAGTTCATTACTGAGTTATAGAAAGGAGCTTCTGTAAAAGCAGACCGTTTACATAAGCAGAAGCTGAGGTACCCTTGACAGCTTAACTTGGATTGGGATGACTCTGCTAATGTTCCACATGGCAGCTGAGCTCCATGAAACCATAGGTCAGTTGATTTTGGTACCTGAAGCAGCTGTCAAATCACCTCTGACTGCAAAGAAATGGACTCATAACCACAGAATCATAGAATGGCAGAATGGGTTGGGTTGGAAGGGTCACAGCGAGCAGGGGCATCTCCAGCTGTACTCACAGCCCTGTCCAACCTGACCTGGAATGTTTCCAGGAATGGGGCATTCACCATCTTACTAGACAACCTGGTCCTGTATTTCATCATCCTCATCATAAAAATGTTTTTTTCTCGTATCTAGTCTGAATCTACACTGTTCTAATTTAAAACCATTACCCCTTGCCCCATCACACGAGGCTCTACTGAAAACACACCTGTCCTCATCTTTCTTGTAAGCACCCTGCTAAGCACAAAAGGCCACAGAGGGCGTGACAAGAGTCTTTTCTTCTTCGGGTTGAACACCCCCAGCTCTCTCAGCCTGTCCTCAAAGGAAAGGTGCGGCAGTCCTCTGATGATTTTCCTGCTCCAACAACCAGACCTGCTCCAGCAGGTCCACATGTTTCCTGTTCTGGGGTCCTAGAGCTGGATTCAGAACTCCAGGAGGGGTCTCACCAGAGTAGAGTAAAGGGACAGAGTCACCTCCTTTCACCTGCTGGTCATGTTTCTTTAGATGCATTATGTGACTGATGAAGGTATTAAACTGTATGAGTCCCAAGATGAATAATGCAGTAGACAAAACTGTATTGTATAAATCTTGGGGGAAAAAAAATTAAAAATAAAAAAATTGGGTTCCGTATTCTGATTACTAAATTCTCAAGTGAAAAGTAGTATTTGTCTTATCTCTAATTTATGTGCATATGGCATAATCCCTTTTTCTTTCTTTCTTTCCCTTGAATGAATTTCCCTAAGTTATCCTGTGGAGCTGAGATTATTCCATAGTAGAACTTTCCTCTTCCACCGTTGTGCTAAATAAATTGAAGGGAATGGCTATGATATTCTCTGATTACCAATGAAGGAAAGAAGTTATATAGGCAAATCTTATTTTGAAATCCATGTTGTCTAAGAGCAGAATAAATTCTTATGTAAATAATGTGTTGTATTCATTATATATATTCTTTCAGAAAGCTATGGGGAATTTCCCACTTAAAATCACAATGAAATTTGCCAGATATCGAGAGCTGCACTGTGCTGGCATTTCTGGAAAATGTTATTTTCCAGGGCCCTGCAGTGTGAACTGAAGCAGATTCTATATGGATTATTATAAATTAGTCTTCAGCTGCAAAAATAAAACCTCGTGTTCAAGTACTTATCCTGGAGCTTGTTATGTGTGCTAATTTTAAAAGTAATTTGAAGTAGGAAATCACATAACAAGGAGATAAAATATCTTGTATATGACTCACAATGTAGAAAAAAACCCCCGACCCATTGTAACAAGCAGGTATTCATATATTTTCAATGAAACATTTTTTTAAAAAGATAGTTTGGATTTGATTCTTTCTAATGCCTCTCTTAGATCTGTTTAAAAAACACCCTATCATTGCAAATGTTATTTCTGTGGACAGCATTTACTGTTTTCACTGGGATATTTACTTTTCAGAAGGGTGGAAATAAAGTAATAGTTGCTTCTGTTCACTACTTCCATGACTGTCCTGATGGTAAGGGCTAACCCTCTTCCTGGGCTCCTCTGTGCTGCTGCCATATCAGTAATTTCCAATGTGATGCCCAAGCAGAAGTTATAGGAGTTTTGTTAGTCTGTGCTGCTTATTCAAATCCAGCGACTCCAAGTTTATATTTCCTTTCCAAGCAGTGGAGCATTGTGTTCTTGCCAAGACTTGCTGCAGCTGCATTTCCATGACTAGGCAAGGATAACAAGACACTTGCAATAGCATTCTCCACACCTGATACACATGCTTTAAAAGAAATCACTCACCTGGCAGCTGGCTATCTGCCACTCTTCTAAGAATAGAGGAGTGTTTCAGGATATTCCTGTTCAAAAACCTGTTTTCTGCCTGAACCAGTGTACAGTGTAAATAGCTGCATACAGTGCTCATGAACTGTGTGCATTTGAGCATCAGAACTTCTGTGAACAGTTTTTTGTTCTATGTCCAAGTCTTCATAATCCCAGGAGTATGGAATATAAACTCCACTAAACAAAGCAAATGTTGGCTGTGTAATGTGAGCTATTTCCAGGGTAGAAGTGCAAGAGACATTATCTCCAAGTAAAATATATCTTTCCTTTATGAATAAGGCCACATTGCATCTAGCTTTAGGCTGTGTACCATACTCTCACAACTACATTTTTTACCCTGGTAATTTGCCAGTATCCTTTATCCATATGCAGTCAGTGGCACAAGGTGTTCAAGTGACCTGCAAGGCTTTTGAAGCCTTGCACTTTGCAATAAGGAAAGATGAAAGTATAGCCTTGAGAGCATTAGGGAAACAAGATCACATGGAGAGGGAACTGCTGCACAGAGGCATCAGGTGAACAAAGGAGATTAATCACAGCTATAACTGGGACAACAAGAACTGCTATTGCTGAAACAAGTTGTGTGGGGAGCGTTTAGTACATTTTCTACTAAATCTGTCTTCTGTAGTATTAATATCATGGGGTATCTGCACTCAGAACTGGAGGTGACTAAGAGATTCTAAGATTGATAAGTGAGTGAACAGTGAATGCCTTTTATGAATAAAATACCAAGACATATTTGAAATATTGCAATCCCCAGAGAGTCCATGATATTTGGAAATAGACATTATGGTAGTACCACAGTCCTAGAAAAAACCTTAGGAAGAACTCTGGACTCTGTTTTCCACTGCTGCATTTTGCAACTTGCCCAAAGAGGCATACAGAGAGAAGAAGGTGAATTTCAGAAAGTAAAGGAAGAAAAATAAGTTTTCATAGATATACTTGGCAGAAGACCTTTTTATTCTTAAGGCAGAGGACCATGGGCAGAGGAGCAAGTTGCTACATTTCCCATTTTAGCACTGAAAATTATGAAGTCTTTGGGATTACGTTTCCCACAGAACTAGAGGGCTGATATTGTCAGGTGCTAGGACAATGGGGAAAATTTATTAAATTGGTGCCTAGTTGTCAAGTGCTGAGCAGGGCAGAAGCAGCTCATGAATTCTGGAAGCCTTCTTTTGTCCCAGTACGTTAAAACTGGGCATTTAAAAATATTGTATAGAGTTTTGTCGCCTTAAGCAGCGGAATAAATGAGTGTAAATAAACAGCTGTTTAAGGGAATATAATCCTAGTGTTTCTAATCTAGCATGGCAGAGATGTAGGATTTAACCACTACACATTCTCACAAGGATAGTTACATATGGGTGATGAAAGTTCTGTCATTGCTTCTGTGACTGTATTACAACACAGACATGACCAAAACAGCTTTAAATGAATGGCTTTGGGACATAGTAGCAATATTGCTAATCATACAAGTACTCTGACTTCACGGGTGGGTTTTAAATCCTTCGTTGAGCTCTCTGCTATAAGAGCCTGAACTACCTGCTATGACACTGATTCAGATATAACTAGCAGTGTGGTAGTTACTGTAGAGTTGTTCAAAGTAGTGCTGCTTAGAGAAGCTCTTTAAACGGATGCACCTGAGAAATTGCTCCTCCTCTCAGGTTATGTTTGTACACAGAGGGAGCACTGATGCGTTTATCTGCTCTAAGAGCCACACTTCACCTGTCTTGAATTGATGTGTAGTTCATATCACTCTGCTGTGACAGGTTATGGTTAATAATGACATTTGTCTAGCCTGGCCCTTGTTTGAAAAAGCTATTTAGCAGTCTGACCACATATCCCAGCACACAGCCAGCAGGAGCACGATAACCAGCAATGGCAGCTCAGCTGTGGGAAGACAGAGGAAATTCTAAAAATCCTCACCAAGGTACAGGAGTGGTCAGAGAAATCATATGAGAGCTCCCCTTCTCCAGCTGCAGCTACTCCTTGGGAACATGTAGTGTGCTAGAGCACCCAGGTGTTCCTCATGACTTTTTGGCTGTGAGATCAGCTGCATGGGTTATTCTGATGTTGAAATTGTGCCACATCTCCACATGTTTCCTTCCCACCTTTCAATTCTGCTGTTCTCTGTTCCTTTTAAAACTTGCTCCTTCCCTTCAGTCATCCCTTGCACAGAGATCCCTAGCAAAGACTGTATTTTGAAATTGCATTTTCTTTTCAGTGTTGGGTGGTGGGTGATTTTGGAAGATTCTAATGTGCTTGTGTTTTACACAACCATTTCATGCAACTCAGCAGGATGAGATCCAGCCGGGACTAGGGTTAGATGTAGCAATGGCTGTCAAGGCAACAGAATTACGATTATGAAACACTAGAGATATATGTGAGTGTGATCAGAGTCTGATTTAAAAGTCAAGATATTAAAAAATGCCATTATAAAATGGATTTCAGGACAGAGGAACATGGTCTAGTGCGTGACATTCCTGACTACGGTGTCAGCCTCGGAACTAGACGATCTTTAATTTTTCTTCCAACCCAAGCCATTCTATGATTTTATGAAGATCTGGAGCAAAAGTGAGTGGAGAAATTAACAACACAGAGCAGCTGATAGTTGCTGTAGGTTATTTCAGATACCCAACAATGTGGACAGGTGCCAGTCAGGTTCACTACTCAACCCTTGGTTCTACCCAGCTTGATCAAAGGAGGAACCACTGCTCCCACCAGCTGGCTGGGTGAAGGAGCCCCTGCCAGCACTGCTGCCCAGGCTGGGAGGCCAGCAGAGAGCAGAGGATGTCAGGGTACAGGGTACAGGATGCCTGTACACCTGGGCAGGTTGTAAATGGCCACTGAGCTGCAAAAGTGACCTGTTCAAAAAGTCACGGTGTGAACCAGGGAAATAGGCAGCTCTGCTATCCAAGGTTTTCCCAGGAGGCATAGAAATTGAAGGAAATAGCAGGCAGTTCTGAGTGCATTGTTTTGCCATGTAAGTGGAGGCTAGAATTAAAAGCCTCTCTTACTCCAATTTCTTTCATATAACACTTATAAATCAGTATAAAGATAGCTGCAAAATTAGTCACAATCTGTAGCAATTGTTACAGAGGTGAGTATGCAATCATGCCTTAAAAGAGCTATGATTTCCTGACATGTCTCCATAGCCTGATTTGAGTCATTTATTTCTTGAAATCTCAACTTCAGGGACAGCTGAGTGCACTCTCAAAGCTGTAGGTTAACATATCTTTTCTATTAGTCCTTTTTATTAATCTTTCTCTACCTGAAGACAAAATGTACAGTATGTGTCTCAGTGCAGAGTTATAAAAATCTGATTGCATTTTACTTTTTAACCCATCTGGTGCCAGCATTTTGTAGCTGTCTGGAGCCTGCTGCAGTAAGAAAGAATAGGAAGGAGGTGGTTGACAAGAACAAGCAACAGACAATGCCTATGATATTTTAAAGCACACAGAAATACAGTGAAGAAATTCCTGTACCAGCTGTGTTGTATGAAGGGAGGTCAGTGACAGGGTGGAGAGTAACCCTTAGCTCTGCCATACTTAGATAAGTCCAACCCATCCTATGCCCTTGCTTGTTTGTTTGTTTTATAATGGAATGAGCTCTGCTCTCCACAGCAGAGCTGGTGTGGATGTTTTCACAGTGTTTTAGACCAGGATCCAAATCTCTGCAATTTAAATTTGCCTGTTCTTCCAGTAACTCCCCTCCTGGTGAAATCCCATGAAACGTTTGAAATGGAAAATGGGATCTGTGGGGAAAAAAGGTTGAGTGTGATTTATTTTCCCATGAGTATGAAGAACAAAATAAAAGTCTGGTCCTCTGTCATGTAATATAGGGAGCCAAAAGAGTCACTACTGAAAAGGGCACCATGATTAGATAGCTTCATGACATCCAGTCAGGAGAACTCCAAAACGTAGCATCAATCCAATTAAAAGAACATGAATACTGTCAAAGGACATTCTTCAAGTAAATTAACAACTACTGTAGCCTGCACCATCCCATGCAGACTGAATTTTGTGATCTCACTGGCCCTTAAATAGAATTGTTTTCCGATGTATTAAAGTGTCTTCCTAAAATTGTTGGTCCTAAGGGTTCTGTGGCAACATTCCTCTCTTTCTTGAAGAACAGTGATTCTCCAGTCCCACATCTGGTGGGAGATTATTTTGGATACTTATTTCCAAGTATGGAAGCCACTGAACAAACTTTCCAAGATATTTCATCAGCTGACCTCCACATATCTTTCATATTAGGATGCCAGCATAGTTTTATCCTAGGGCCAGAGTTTGCCTCAGGTAATCCAGTTCCATTTAATAGGACTCCTTTTATTCCAGCAGCCCCTGCACTAAAAGGAAGCTTGTCTCCATATCTGAAGTGAGATATAATTATTTTTGTCTGGCTGAAAACGTACCTGCAAAATGCTAGGTAGAGCAAGGCTCTAACTCATGCAGGTTTAATGAAAAAAATACCCTGTAGGGTGCCATGCTGCTGCTTTCCTTCAGCACATGGGGTCTCTGCTCTTATGATTTGAGAAAAAGCAAGGAAACTTACACTATGTAGGAACATTGATTGGCCTGATTTTTTTTTTTTTTTAAATATTATGCATAAGAGCTGCTGACATGCAAAAACATTTTACTAGGTGTGATCAGGAACAAATTGTGCCTGCCCCCCAGCATGGTCCAGCAAATTCTTCCAATAGCAAAACCAGTAAGTTAATCACAGTATTTGCTAACTCAATCTCTTTGTTCATATGCTGCTTTTCCAGTAGAGTGTTGCCCATTGAAATTGAGAGTTTACATGTTGTTCATTTGAGGTGGGTGTTTCTAACTGTCAAGAATACCCTAATTATTATTTTTCTAATTAAATTAGGCTTTTTAAAAAGGTAAACCATGACATTTTAATAGCTTCAGCTCATATTGATATTCTGAGGACACACTTCAGCTTAGCCACTTGTGACTGAAAAGGATGTTTTTCCAATTAAGAAATCTCTTTTTAAGGGCTTCTCCTAAATGACATCTATTTTACAGGAGGATGTAGACTAGAATATAATTTGTTTCCCTGGCTGCACATTCTCATAGTTCAGCAAGTAGCCCTTTCAAATTGTTTTGTTACAAAATTTTATCCTTCATGATACAAACCGTGTGCGGCGTCCAACAGACAAAAATAAAGAATCAAAAAAAATATTATGAACAGTTAGTTGTAGTCAATCCATGCACATTTCTTTTTACTGTATCAGGGAAAATCCTAATGAAATCCAGAGAAAATTGATAGGCATACCAGATATATTAAACAGTGTATCTGAGACCTCAAAATACTTCACGAAGTAAGTACAGGCTGCTGGAATTCAGTTATAGCTCCTTTCATTTTGTCTTTACAAATTGTACATGGGGTCCCCTACAGGGATTTGCACTTTATTCTCTTCCGTATTGCCCAAGCAAAGAAAAAAAGACAGGAACTAACCTAGGTGGCCTACAGAAAAACACGTGTTCCAAACTGTATGGATACAGGCAGGAGAGGGGGTTAAAGCTGGAAGAAGGAATCTGTAAGGCAGGGACTTGGTATTTCTGCAGCATGCTTTAGTGAATTCCTATCAAGTACAGGAAAATAAAAAGGAAGGAATAAAGGATTTAAAGACTGGGAAGACAATATGGCCCTTTGGTGACAGAAGTCAGCCTCTTAACACAGGATGGAAATAGGATTGTGATTGTGCAAGAGGGTCCTTGAAGGTGGGGACAAGTAATTTATCCTTGTTGAAACACAGGGGAAGTATTGGAGAAACACAGAGCACAGAATGGTGTCCACAAGTATCAGACTGAAGACCAAAAAGACCTTGTGGCTTTGCTTCATTCTCTGCTTGATAATTGGTAGTAATTATCAGGTCAAAATCATACTATTGATTTCACACAAATGGTCAAAAATCAGAAAAAAAAGCATTTTGTTTGCACTTAATGTTTGAAACTCTGTTTTGCTATTTTAATTTTGAAGCACACCTTGAAGATAGTTACCATTACTGAGAGTTGGTGGGATGAATCCCATGACTGGAGTGTAGCTAGCAATGGCTACGGGCTGGTCAGAAAGGACAGGCAAGGCAGGAGGGGCAGAGAGGTTGCCCCCTATGTCAAGAAATGGTTGTCACCTGTCATTTGGGCAATTTTCATGAACACTATCTTCAGCAGAAAAAAAAAAAAAATTACTCAAATCACATTAAATACCTAACTTAACTGTAAACAAGCCTGTTTAAACTTAAGGGTAATGGATATTGATGTTGTATTTACATGAGTTTGTCATGTTTTTAAAGGTTTTAAAGAACAAATTTTCTATATTGAAATATTCTGGGACACTATTCTACTATGGAAGTAAATATTTTGAAAGACATTAACTAGGAATTAATAGCAACCCCAAATTTTATTTTGTTATATCTCTGTGTGATTTGGTGTTGTACCATTATTCAAACCATGGTTCAGTAGGAAGGAAAGAGAACAGATGAACTCCTTGACAGGACAAAGGAGAAAGAAATGCTGTCCAAAAGTCTCTATTAACCTAAAAAGCATAAAATGATCAGATGCTAGCTGACTTTGGAATCAGCAGTGCCTGGAACTGATTATTTCTGTCTCTGTCAAAAGGTCTAGCTGCAGTGAACTGAATTACTATAGATGGTTTCAAGGGATAAGGAAAGATAAACGAGCCAAACTAGAAAGCCTGCAGGAAATTAAATGAAAATACAGACTTTGTGCTCTAACACAATATCACTGCTAAAACTGAGTGCAAAGGAAATAATGAATTCATTAGGACAAGCACACGGGCATTAAACATTATTTCATCCAAATAATTTCTGACATAATTTTCCTCTATAGAGTAAGATGAGGTGGTGACATCATACATACAAACTTGCATCCCGTTTCAACTTTGAAGCATATTTAATTTTTTTTTGCTAATCAGATAAGATTCAAGAAATTGCACCTCAGAATGTAAAAACACTCAGGAAGTGAGCCCTGAATTCTGTTGTTCTTTACTACATTTTGAAATAAAGTATGTCTATTTGCTTTTCCTAGCTTGTGCTATGTAGCAGAAAATCTCTGAATACATATTTCTGTGAAGGATGGAAACAATTTTGTTGAAAATGAAAATACTGGCAATAAATGGCATAAATTGATAATCCAAGACAATATATGCATAAAAAGAATACACAAGTTCATAATAAGCTGCTAAAATGGAGAGGAATACATGAGGCAGTGCATGTAAAGCATATTATCTAACCATCTGGTATTAAATCCTTTGTAAAAGAGTTGGAGGTCAAAGTACCTGATGTAACTAAACCTTCTGCAAACTGGCAGTATGACATGAAGGGTGAGAAGAGAGCTTGTTGACACCCATGTCTCTTAATTTAAGAAAAGGTTTTGCTCACTGATTTTAATAATAGTCACATTTAGCACATTATAAACTTCGTTTAGAACTCACTGTTTAGTCTAGTAGGCAGTAAGGCACCCCAAACTTTACAACATAATCATTAATTTGTTCATTAATGGGTAAGTTCTTATGGGCCATAAAAACATATATAAACATGTCTGTGAACTTTGCACCCTTCTTATTCATTTTATTGCATTCAGTGTGCCTCTGTGAGTGAAGGGATAAATGAGGATTTAACAGGTAATAGGAATAATCTATGGAGCTGACCCCATTTCCTTCACCAAGGACTTGCATGCAGCTGTCTGCGCTGTACAGAGGATAAAGAATAAAGGCAGTTACATGAGACAGGATAAAAACATATCTTCTCTTTCATAATTTTAAATAATGTGTAACAAACATATCTTTTGCCCCAGTAAAGTGGTGGGTTTTGTTGTTGTTGTTGTTGGTTGGTTGGTGGTGGGGTTTTTTGGTGTTTTGTTTTGTTTTGTTTTTGTTTTTGTTTTTGTTTTCCCCCTTCTCTCTCTTCTCTCTCTTGGTTGTTGGATTAAAACATGAAGAAGTTGGGATCCAATCCAGGATTTTGGACAAGATGACCCAGAGGTCCCCTTCAACTCCAGCAGTTCAGGGAGAAGTGTCATCCTTTAGCAGTGAGGAATGTCATCTTTGTGTGATAGTCCCAGAAAGTGAGATAACAGAAAGAGAAAATGGCATTAATGGGTGCCATGTCTGGTGTGCCAACTCTGATTCCTCATCTGCACCTCTTCTACATCTCTTGCCAGGTGGATATAGCTGAAATAGATTGAGGAGAGAGCAGATAATCTCACGTAATAAATATATGATGAGAAATATATCCAGTGTCAGAAAAGATTTTGCAATATGGGAGATGTGGAGGAAGAGAAGGAAAATACAAATAAAGGGAATATATAAGGTATTTTCCCCCAGAGTTTCTGCACCCTTAAGAATAGCTCTTCATTTTCTTTCAAAAACTATGCCTTTACACTGCTGTGATTTAAAAAGCAAAAGGAGCACAATTTTTTTTCTTATTATAGGTATGAGGAAAAGTAAAATTAGTTGTCTAAATATGCCACAGGCAGTCTGTATCTTCTACCAGGCATAAAGTGGTCTCCTGCATTCAATACTTTAACATACATCTGTTTTTCCTGTGAGTAATTGAGGAAAGGAATGATTAGGGTCTGTTGGTGAAATTCTGATGATGATAAATGATGATCACTAATTATGATGGGTCTTTCTGTGAGAAGATTAATGCTAATATGAGTTCATTCTGTTTCCAGCAAAGGAAATCCAGCTCCATCTGTCAAAAAGTCATCTGCTAATTTCCTTTATCAGAAACCTAACAAGAGCTGCCTGTTCCCCCCCTTAGCATTTGTATGAGTGAGTTTTTCTGACCCTTGACATTGCTCAGTTGATTAACTGGAAAACAAAAGCAGGGGATGGACAACTAAATGTCTAATTAGCTTATCCTCAGCAATTTACAGCAAGTCTATTTGCAGAACATTTAGTTTATACCAGATGTTGTTCAAGGATGTTTATTGGAATGTGATGAGCAACTTACTACACCATTCACTTGTTCTGTGTTTTTCCTCATGTTACCAGTTCATTTCATTTACATGGTTCCCATTGTGGCATTGAGGGTTGCAGAAATCTCATATATAAAGATTTATTTAGTTTTTTGTGGGCTGATTCCCCTCCATTATTTTCCTTTTTCTCAGACCTTTTGTTAAACTGAAGTAGATGAAGTAACTGGAGGTGTTGGGAACAGTTTTAAGTTTTCAATTTGTAAATAAAGTTGTGTGTTCCTTTGCTTCAAATAAATAGCGAGTAAAGACACAAAAGCCTAAACACAATAGACATCTTTCAATGACTTAAATTCCATCTGAGATGACATTTATCTAAATCTAGGAATTATAGCATCTGAAGAAAAATTACTGGGAATTAGATTTTTGGAAAAGTGAAACATTTTCATGTCCAGAAATAGAAGGAACAGTATCTTAGCAAAACATAGACTGCCTGTAGCACTGAGCAGTTATATTAACCAACCTTTAACCACCTAAAAAGCTGACATTTCTGTGTAGAGAGGCTATCTTAAGACATTTATTTGTTGAAACTCTCTGATTCTCCATTGCTCTTACAAGGAGTAGAGAAGGTGCCACAGGCAGGGCGTGTTCCAGTCATTTTCTGCTAGAGCTGGTGGCAGACTACGCTCACAGCTTGCTGCTGGAGTCAGAGTTGGATTAAATCCTAATTGTAGAATCATAGAGTCATTCAGGCTGGAAAAGACCTTGAAGATAATCAAGTCCAACCACTAACACAGTGCTGCCAAGTCCACCCGAGACCATGTCCCCAGGTGACAAGTCTACACATCTTCTAAAAAACCTCCAGGGATTGGGACTTAACAACTTCCTGGGCAGCCTGTTCCAAAGCTTAACAGTCTTTTCTGTGGAGGAATTTTTCCTAACATGTAATCTAACCCTCCCCTCCATTTGAGGGGAGGGTTAGATTACATTTGAGCTATTTGAGCCATTTCCTCTCATCTTATTGCTTGTTATTTGAGAGAAAAGAACTGATCCCCATCTGGCTACAACCTCTTTTCAGATAGTTGTGAAGACCAATAAGGTCCACCCACGTCCTCTTCTCCAGGCTAAACTGCCCCATCTCCCCCAGCTTCTCCCCATGTGGGTCACCCTCCAGACCTTTCCCCAGCTCCATTGCCCTTCTCTGGACATACTACAGCATCTCAGTGTCTTTTTCGCAGGGAGGAATCCAAACCCAAACACATGATTTGAGGTGCAACCTCAGCAGTGCTGGAGTCAAGGCAGAAGTGATTCCCTGAACTTCAGGCTCTTTGTTTTCCTGGCAGGTAGACAAGTTCTTCCCTGGCATTAGTGCAAAATATGGACTCCAGAATGGGTCACATCCTGTATCCTCACTTGCTTCTACAGCCAGCACACAACCACAACCCTTTTTGTGGTGTGGGGAAAATTCTTTTACTCTGTTAGAGACTTAGCTCCCTGACAACTCTCAATTGTTGCAGCTTCCCCATCCCTTTGCAAAAGGCTTCAAAGGGAGCTGATATGTATATCCTGAAGTGGGTGAGTCCTGGACCTGCCTTCCTGAGGGGACTCCACTGGTATGAGAAGGGAGTACCAGTGTCTGGGCACATTTGGGGCTCTGAGGGAGGCTCAATAATGGAGCTGAACAAAACATTTTCACTTTGGCCTTGGGATTTCCTTCAAAGGCAGTGTAGTCTTACCCTGTCTTCCTGGAGACCCGTACAGAATTCTTGAGAACAAATATCCTGAAAGTCTATTTGATTGATGGTTGCTGTTTTAAAGTGTTGCAGAAAAGTATGTATCTTATCCCTACAATTTAACAAGGTCATAACTGTGCTGTAATCTCAGGGGATTGCCAAAAATGAAAGGAATGAGAGCATGCTTATTAGATTTGCTAATGACACTAATCTGCAAGGGACTGTGAGTACGTTGGAAGACAGGATTGGAATTTAAAGTGATCTTGACAAATTGAAGGTATGGTCTGAAATAAATAGGATGCTATTCACTGGGGATAGATATAAGGAACTGCATTTAGACAGGAAAATCAGCTGCACAAATAAGAGAGGAACAACTATCTAAGTAGCAGATCTTTATATGTAGGTTTTATGGATCACAAAGTGAGTACAAATCAACAACACCATGTCCTACCTTTCCCTGACTGCCAAAGAAACCCACACCCAGATATTCTGCACTGAATAATGTGAACTCAAGACTGTGGGGATGTGTAAAATTATACTCCCTCTTTCCTTGGGACCAGCTATGCCACAGCTGGACTGCTTTATCCCATTGGAATACTGTCTCAGTCCAGGAAAATGTTAGAAGTGAGACTAGAGATGATTCAAAACGATTCAAATGCTGGATGGTCTAGAATACATTACTTAAGAATAAATTGATTGAATTAGTCTGGCTTAGTCTTTGCATATTGCAAAAATTGCTATGTGGATGTCTCAAAATAATTTGTAATGGGTAATTAAGAAAAGTAATGTATAGTGCATGGTTTTATTTGACTAGACCTGCAGCTGCAACTGGAAATATCTAAGGGTATTTTTGCAATAAAAAGATTTTTAACCACTGAGTTAGACACTGGAAAGGATTTGTTAAGACCTAAGGCAGGACACTGGTGTTCAGTCTCTATTTGGGGACACCACTAAGGACAGTTTAGATAAATATCTGTCAGGAATGACACAGACACAGCTGATATTTGTTCAGGTAGAGAGGTGATTTGGATGGTTTTGTGAGGCCTCTTAAAGTTGCATCATGAGCTGTGTCCTTTGGAGATGAGGCAGGAAAAGGCTCTGAGAGAAGGGCAATTATGCTGCTTGTACTTGCCATTACTGAACATTATACTGCTTTTGGAGGGATTTTTTTCCTGCTTTACTTACAGTTGCAGTTTCTTCTGCATTTTCCCTCTTTCCCTCAGTCTATTTTCCTTGACATTTTCATCATTTCCACCTATTTCTTCTTTCTTCTCTTTTTCTCTCCTCCCTCAATGTACAAGAGTAAATGAGGTTGTCGCTCAGACGAGAATAAATTCAAACTGATGACTTCTCTGCTGCTGTAGTGGGTATTGTATTGACCCTCACCTTGACCCCCCTCTAACTACTGGCTCTTGAGGGATGCTTCACCATGCTGTCCAGTGTGTTCTCAGCCCAGTGTTTGAGGAGATATGCAAATACTTTGGCTGTACAGGCCAAATCAATTGGAGATTGATCATAGATAAAGCATTTTGACCTCATGCAGAATTTATCTGAATATTCAATTACAAAATACTGTCATGGTTAATAAAGTACTACACATACTTTGGGAAGACACAGGCTGAAGAACAACAGTGTGCAGCTGCACACATGCAGTCTATTTTGCCCAAGATTGAATTTTGCACAGAAGAAAATCAGGGTTGAGTTACACACAAAATTGAGACCAAACTCCTATTAGACAAATTCAAAGGTTTGCACATGGTGCAGAATCATGGCATTGCTTCAAAAGACACACCTTCCCCTATGCTGTCAAACATGCAGACAGCACATCACTCAGTTAGCCCAGGCATCCTGAATCAATTTGGAGCTTGAACACTTAATTATGTGTGGCCCTGGGCAAATTCCTTCTTCACTTTGACCTTTCCAAACTTCTGTTTCTCTTATTTATGCTGCAAACCCTTTGATATCAACAAAGCCCTGTGTTATATGCTTACACTGCATCCATTTTAATGGAATCACAACAGTGTCAGCCCCGCCATGCATAACTCTGATTGTAATGATGGAAGAGAATTCAAAGTTTGACACCTTTTGCCAGCTTACTAATTATGGGAAAATATAGTATTTTTCAAAGGCAATAAATGTTTGCACAAAACATTTTTCATAAAACATTTCTCTACAGTTGCTGCTTTGGTCTGATATTTAGGATGCAGGAATTTTAGTGAACTCACTGAACGACCATTCATTTAGGAATGTAACTGATATATAAATTAAATATATACTGGTGGCTCATGCACTTAGTATTATTTATGTATGCATTCTTTTTCAAAGAAAAATCCCATTTGACACAGCCTTAATTATGATGATTCAAATCTCTGGTTTTGCTAGCAATTCTACTTCAAGCTGTATTAGCAGAAAATGCCACCTACAAGCACTGGGGATTGTAGCCAGAAACAATATACTCCATCTTCATTTTATCTTTCAGCACTGAGTTGTTTTTAAATTATTCAGCTGTGCAAACTGTAGGCAAGGAAAGCAAAACCAACACCTGCCCTCTTGAGAAATAAATGCCAAACCCTCTAGGTAGGGATATAGCTGACATTTATCCAGATGGTGCACGGTAGCTCAAAATATTTCTTTTATTTATCTGCTTATGAAAAAAAATAGAGCATGGGGATTCCAGTGGAGAAGATTCAATTAATACACAAAAATAATTTATTAGGCATCAATTTATATTAGAGTGTGTAATGTCAGTATGTATAAACATGTGGGTGCCCTGAATGAATCCTCCCTTGAATAAGAACAATAGATAAGAAAAATACCAAGGCAGCAGTCAAGGCAGACAATCAGAAGTGGGATGCACTATTTAAACATACTAGTTGTATGTGCTGCACAGTGAGGTAATTAGATTTCAGTGTTAAGCAATACTTCTCTTTTTCATAAACTTCCCACTCCACTAACTACAGTGAGGGAAGAAAACCCCAAATAATTGCAGATTAGTCTTAAAATTAATCTAAGATTTTTTAAAACCTGAATATTTTAGATTAATTTGTTACTGCACAGACAATGAGGTAAACTTCTGTTTGAAGGGCTGGTGAACCTAGCAGTCACTCAGAGGACTCCTCCCTCCACCCCTCTGTGTGCAGGACAGACATTAAATGAGAATTAACAGAAGAGTTTTTCACTCTGCTAATAGGCAGCAGTTTCTTTTTAGTACAGCTAGGTTTGGAGTTCAGCTCCAGGTCTTGTTTTGCAGCGTCCTTCGTTGCCAGCATAGACATCAACATGTTTAGGCTGCTTTAATAGGCAGATTGAAAATGTGGCTTGGAAACCATCTGAAAAAATCAATGCAAAAATAATCCAAAATTGCGGGAGGGCGGGGATTATACAGATATTCAAAAAGCTATTGAGAGCTTGTGTGCATGGGTAGGTCATGAGGGTATAAATACATTCATATATCTTCTCTGCACTTTGCTTTTGTTTTTGCCGACATGAATTTTTTTTCCTGGCGAAGTGCAATTTGCAGGTGTTTGCTGAAATGAACCCTGGTAGTGACCTACATATTACAGAGCCCTTTTCCCTGATAGCTGACTCAGGTTATCATCAGCACTGTGTCTCAACTGATGCATAGCCTTTGATGAAGACAGAGCAGTCTAGTCTGCAGTATTATTAGTGTTACTGGTAACATAGGTGATAATGCTACACCGCTTGACATTTACAAGTGAAACAAAGTATTGTGTCCTTCATTTATGACTATGAGGACAGTGAGATTTAAGAGGGAATATGGAATGGAGCCAAAAATGGTTTAGATGCCAGTGTAGAGAAATTAGATTTTATCATGTAGTGAAACTTGTAAAAGGCATAAATGTTGATCCACTTTGACTTGAAACAGCAATCTTTGCAATTAATAGGCCTATTTATCCAGGTGTCTAGAGATTCTTCTTGTGGTTAGTAAACAACTGCTTAGTGAAAAAAGCTTTAACTTTGGGATTTGGGGAAGGCATACGGGCACTAGTACACTGAACCAAACTTCTGACCTTTAAAATAAGTGACCTTGAGGAAGGTTCTGGCAAACACATCTAGAAAACAAATGCAGTGCTCATACATGTTCAGACTGTTAGAGATGAGGAAATGGAGATAAAACGAAACCACATAACCTATTTCTACTTTGTGAAAGCATATGTTTTAGAATTTTCTCTCCTCCCTTTGGATATCCAAAATGAACACACTGACATCTGGTGGGCTGCCATTTCTTTATGAAAAAGGGAAGGAAATAGAGGGTTTAAGACTTGATTCATCGGACCCAGTTTAGATGCTCACTTTGGGACTCTAGATGAATCATGCTGTAGAAATGTCTCTGGGGTGAGATGAATTGAAGTCTCAATATCCTTGCCCAGTCCTCCAAGGATGCATTTTTGCCAAGATGTAGGAAGCTAGATGCTTGTGACATAGGCTTTGAGGGAAGAAACAGCCAGTTACAAGAGACATAATTTTTAAAAAATATATATATATAAAATATATATAAAAAATTGATGGCAAGTAAAGCTATCTGCCACACACTAAATGCATAAAATCTCTCATCTAAGACTTCTGAACTGAATGCTCAATGGTTGGATTTGAGTTTCTGAGTTATTTGTGTTTGGTTTTGAAAGTAATTTGGGTTGGACTTTGCTGTAATTCCTGATGTCTAGTCCTATCCTATTTCCAGCTGAACTCAAAGGTTAGCAAGCTGAGCACCTTAAGACTATCATCTATCACAGCTGACTACAAAAGTTTCAAGAATGCTCACTTTTGATGTCTCTAGTCTTGGTTTGAAGCATTTCAACAGATTTCTTGAGAACAAGGGCCTAGTCCTTCAGCTTTTGTCATGCAAACCCTGATATAATCAGGCTTTTCTGACAATAATAGAGAAATTTTAAATTTGCATATCTCTGTACAGGTAGGAGCACAAAACCTGATGATGATACAAAATGATTGCTTATGTGGAGCACATTATCTTGAAGGCAGCTGATGAATGATAATGTTCACAAAAGCATAAACATGAGAACACAATATGTAACCAAATATAGATCGGCAGGAGAATATGTATTTTCTCTAATTTGCTAAAGTATTGTAACTGCTGCCTATTACATACTGACTAATCCTGGCCTACACCTCATACAACTGATGGAGCTGTGACAAGTTGCTTGGTATGAATAATTGTTTACAAGAGAGCATGTCTGACAGCTCAATTACTTTTTTGTTTTAACTCATTTTGAGCCTCCTTCAAAACTTGAAACTGGAGTCTGGAAACACTGCAATGCCTGCCATCTGTTTTAACTGGGCAAAAATTCAGATTCCTCTATATTTTTAAAGTAATTTTGATAAATGGAAATGTTGGAAATGTGTTACACTGCAAAACTTTATCTATTAAAACCATATGTTGCTTCTTTAGTAGATCTTCCTCTCCTGCCCTCTTGCACTATTGGCAAGACATTGACATTTCTTCAGTCTTCTGGAATTTCAGAGAAAGTCCAGAATTCAGTAAGTGTTAAGATAACTGAGCCAGAGAGTTCCTCACATGGTGCTTTTAGGAACTAGATGCAAGTTTTCCCTCTTTTTTATTTTTAATAATTTAAAAATTATTAAATGCAGTAGCTGTTAAATGTCTTTTGTCACAAATAGGCTAGAAAGTACTTAATCATACAAGAATCATCTTTTTGTGATCTCTCTTAAATACAGCATGGAAATATTTCTGCTCCTGCACCAGTGTGAATAAATCTAACATCTCTGTTGAGCAATGAGCCTGTACCATTTTTACAATTTTAATTTCTTTCATTTCTTTCAAAATAGACTTCAGACACGATTTTTTATTGGTCTCAGCCCTGCCATCCACAAAGTCTTCTGTCACCTTTAGCTTCCCTTATCAGTTTTTTACAGTTTAAACCATCTGCTACATATTGTTTACTATCTATCTTTTCCCCAATTAGTGTTATTTTTGTTTTCATTTTAGAGAATGAAAATCTTGTTTTCATTTTTAAACTTGTGCAGCACAAACATCTCTACTCTTCATCAAGGCATGTAAAGTGCTTCAGATTCCCAAGACACTTTGCAGGGCACTACAGAAAATAAAATAAATTTTGGGGATGGGCAACTCCTCTGTGGGAAGTATGGGATCATGATCCATAGCGAGGATTTCACTCAGTGAGGCTTTGCATTCTGTTTTGCACCAATTATATGTGACATTTACAATAAGCTATTAGCTGAATTTCATTCAGTGACAGGAAAAGAGTATGTGGACCAAGGGTAGACACACTGAATTTTGATTTTAGAAAGACTTTTGGTATTCTCCATGTAAATATGCTAGCTAAACAAGCATAGTGACTTCAGAAAATCTAGATCTAAAACTAGAAATTGAATTTGAAAAGAATACTTGAAGAGTGTTAATCAACTGGTCACTGTCAAAATAAAAGGATTTATAGAGTAGTACTTATTACTAATCCATTTCCCGTTCAATGGTTTTGTTAATAAATGGGATGATGGAGTGCAGAGTATGATTATCTAATTTGCAGAAGGAACCAAGCTAGGCGTGAATATACTGAGAATGGTATAACAATTTAAATGGATCTTGACAAATTGGAGACACAATCTGAAAATAATCAGACACTATTCAATGGGTACACATACATTAAGCAGTCATTGTCTATTTTGTAGATGGGATGGATAAAAGTAATTTAAAGAGCAGTTCTACAGGAAAGGACATAGGGGTTAAAACTGGCCATAACTGTAGATACACTCAACACGATTCAACAATGTCATATTGATGAAAAAAAGTCCAGAGCTCTTTGGGATCAAATAGAATTTATTACCTCAAGTGTAGCCTGCAAGACATGAAGAAATTTTTCCTATTGATTCAGCATTTAAAGGCTTCACTCAGAGCAATTTTCCAATTATATGTGGACCAGTTGGAGAAAATTCAGTAGAGAAAAATGAGAATGTTCAGTAGTCTGAAAATGTGACCTATGAAAAATGATTGTACAAATTGGGTTATTTAACCTGGAAAGGAAAGGATGGTTGGAACCAAACAACCTTCAAATACATAAAAGCTGTTGGCAAAGAGAGGCAATAATCCATTCTTCCATGTTCTGTGCCTGGAAGTAATAGGAAAGTGAAGCACTACAATAAATTGCCAAGAGAATTGGTGGAATCTCCATCTTTTAAAGTCCTTAAGAACCAACTAGTGGAACACCTGTCAGAAATGACACTGCTATAATTGTTCTTTCTAGAGCAAAGCAATAATAGACTTAATGACATCTCAAGGTTCCCTTCAGTCCTGTGTCTCCAGAGAATAATTGGATGTAAAATGCATCACAATGGGGGATGCGAAAAATGCTACAGTTCTGATACAGTAATGGAAATTAACAAAGACACAAGAACTAGAAAATCAAGCATACCAGCTTTAATTTTGAGACATAAATTTACACTAAAATTCCTGGTCCTCATTCTTAAATGTTGATTAATTCTTAGGGATCCTAGCTGATCATGTCATAAGATAAAATATAAAATGTGGAGGTAGTATTTAATACCATAAAATCCCCTCCAGTTACAAAATTACTAGAAATCAAAGTCCTGTCATCTGTTGCAAAGTATTTAAATGCACTATATAGGTATAACATTTTAACATTTTAACAGATGTAAATAATCCCCAACACATATTGTGAATTTGATTAAATTAAGCAAAAATGAGTAGTACACTTTATGTGATAGAGTAATCACTCTATCACTCACAGGCTATTTCCCCTCAATAATAATATGCAGTGAAAAAAAAATCAAAGTAGAGTTTATATCAATATCAACTCAGCTCAGCAGTCCAAAAAACTGCTTTGCATAAGCAGTTGAAGAAGTAAAATGAAAGAGGAGGTCTTTACTTTGAGGGAATAATAATGGAATTCAGCAGAGTTTCCTTGAGTAAAATGATAAAGTAAGATGGTAAAATTTGAAGACTTCAGTCTCTTGTGCTTTGGTGTTTACAAGAATAAATGGAAATAAAGCAGAAAACAACTAGTAAGTGGTATAGATGGCTGTGAAAGAAGCTTGTTCCATACTTGGGCAGTCATGAGATAAAAAAGTCAATCAATCTGACTGGGTGAAGAATAGCTAATTCAAAGCTAGCAGAAACAGAGGGACAGGTTTCATTAAAATCAAGGTAGTGGAGCAGAGAAACAAAGCCTGATGGAATGGATACAGAGCAGGGTTGTCCACATGGACTTGTGTTTTCTGATAAGAAGAAATGACAGTTTTCTTAGTGAAGCCTGAGTTACTTTGCAGAAACAGAAACATTTTCACTCAGGAAAAGCAAACAAACAAATAAACAAACTCCTCTGTAAATTCAAAGCGTTTGAGGATCAAAGTCTTCAACAATTGTCAAGATTCAGCAGCAGAAATACAATCACATTTTAGTGATGTGTTAAGAAAAGATTTGGAATTTGTATTTCCCATACAGAATTTCTTTTCTGTTTATTGAAAGTAAAAAAAAAGTGAAGATATAGAAGATTAGTTATTAAGCTTAGAATGGAACAATCAGTGGGTATGTAGCTTGAGCTCTACAGCATAGGCTGTATTACTAAATAAACAAATTCTTGTTTAACTACAGTGGCTCTCCCAGAAAAACACCTACATTTTAATTAAAAGTTGTCAGTGATAAGTCATATCAAAACCCAATCCTTTCAATCACTCCTAAATTAATAATTCCTCATTTAAAACAAAGATAACATTTTATTATCGATTTGAACCGCCTCCCTTCAGCTTCCAGCTATTTTATCTTGTCATATGTTTATCTGATGGGCTGACAGGCTCCCTATGATCCTGTCGCTGTGGTGCATGTGAGTACTTACACAGTACAATCAAGTTGCCTGTGAGCCTTCTCTGTGTTTAGTTAAAATGGATTGGCACATTGCAGGCTGTAAAAATAGGCCAAGTTTCTCAATGTTTAATGCTTCTCTTTGCTCTTTGGTTCTTGGAGCTCTCGCTCAATTATTGCTACCCAAACTGCATTTCTCCAGATATTGCTCACCTACGTTCTTTGGGTTTAAATGTACTACTACATGTTTCCCAGAAGAATCAAGAATGTTTTCCACTACTACACCACCAGTAAAGGCTCAATTAACTGGTGAGTGTCATCAGAAGATTTTTATTCTCATGCAGATCCCTTCTAAAATGTGAAAATGCACTTTCTTGCATTGCTAAGTATTACATAATCCCAGATAGAAACACAGAAATCATGTTTTGTGGTGTTAGGTACTGCAAAGTGTGTGTTGTCACAGTCCAAAAAACTGCGTGTCTGGGTGTCCATGGGGGTATTCAGCAATATCATGGAAATGTCCTTAGCTTCAGCCATGTTAAGGTGATAGAAAATTCTGGCATTTATTTGTGAAATCCCTGGCAGATGATTCAATTACAGATATTAGAAATAGAACAGCCATACATCCCTGCTTATTCTAAGGCCAAATTTTTCCCTTCTATTTTGTTTCTGGCAATCAGTGTGATCTGGCCACATGACAAGGGTCTCTCATTTCGTACACTCCCAACAATTTGAGGAATCTGTTATGGGGTAATTATGCACCCTTGCTTTAAGTAACTGATCATTTCACATCTTAATTGATCATCCAGGCACTGATGGCTTCAGCGTGACCTTAATGTGTCTTGCTAATGACTGGTCCAAATAAATCTCTCCTTGAACTCTTTCTAGCTGAGTAGCCTTGTATTTCAGTTCTACATAAAGCCTTTTCACTCAATGCACCTAAAGGACTCAGAAAACCTATCTTCTGTCAGTCATACCTTCCACAGCTGTATGAGTGCATACGGCTCAATACTGGCTGTTGTTTGCAAGCCAAAAATGACAGCGAGTAATCACATAGGGGTGCTAATGGGCACAGAGGAGATCAGTCATCAATCCTCTCTTGGACACTGCATGATTTTACATTTAGCTTTATTAAATGTGCGTGCCTAGCTTCCGGGCATTAAAGTTACACAGGGTTAAGGACTTGTTCTCTTATTTGGCCTTCCATCAGTCTTTGTGACTATTGGAAATGTTGTCTGTAATGACCTTGTTTTTTTCCAAGTCATTGATTAAAAAATGTGACCTGTCCTAGGGCCATATGTTCCTTGGGGAGCTGCATTAGTAACTTGTCTATTTGGTGGTGGTTCCCCAGCTGCATGCTGAGAGACAGCCCATCAACGAAAGTGGCCTGGACCTGGACATGGATATGGATAGCCCAGTCCAAATGTTAGACCCTTGCTGAAGTTAAACTGTTGTTATAGTCTTCTGAGGCAAATAGGCTTTGAAAGATGTGCCCTAATGGCTCCAAAATTCTGGAGAATTGATGTTCAGTCAACAATCCCCTCTGCTAATAATTTACCAGGCAGCAACAATACTTCAGTTGCAGCTATTGACACACTGCCATGTCAATCCTCCAGTGCCACACCAGCCATCGTGATTTATTTGTGATTGATGAAGCAGTGAAAGAAGATGCTAGAGCACTACTGTCAAAAGACTGCTGAATTTGATTAATTTCAGCATGGAATGTGTTTGTTTTCCCATGTGATGGCAATGAAAAAAAGGTGAACATGTCAAGCCTACAACAATATTTCTTCTGACTGAAACCCCTTGAGGTATTTTTGAACCCCAGGATATGTTGATGGGGTACTAGTGAAAATGGTGGGAAAATGACATATGACTCCATGATTAACAACACAGCTATAGTAACCATGGATGAAATGCAAAATATTTGGGCTGATCCCAAAAAGAATGCAAATTAAGTGAGATGAATATTGTGATTCATCTGAAGAAGACACATGATGAAGTGAGGGGACTAATTCTGCTAACCAAATTAAAATTTTTGGGAAGAAACATCTGATGTATGTAGTAGTGTGAAAGAGATTAAAATGTTTGGTTTTGTAAGAATTTCTTATTAAATAGTCTTGATAATAAAGCCTGCATTTTTAGATGATAGATTTCAGTAGAAAATAGCTAAATATTCCAGCTGTCCTTTGAAGCTAAGGACATGTTGACATTTTAGGGCTATCAGACTGCTCTTCATGTATTTAGGTACCTTTTCTGGCAGCAAAGCTTTAAAAAGGCTTAAAACCTCATTTTGGGTGACCAGATTAAATGATTAATTGCGCCAAATGATTTTTTAAATGGAAAGAATGAAGGATCAAGAAAGACCTTTCCTGTTTATATAGTTATGTACACTCATGTGAGTACACATAACCTCAGCAATATTGCAGCTGGAGTTATTTGACTAAGGACAGTGGTGAAAAGGCATAAGCCAGCTCTGTAAACCCTTTCAAGCTCCCCACCCATGGGACTTTAAACACAAACAACCAATACCTCCATTCTTTCATGCTGTGTAATCTATTTCTGTGGTTTATATATTTACATCATGGACTTACTAATAGGCTCTCATAGCTGTTGACAAGCCATACTCAAAAGACAGAAAAAACAGAATTAAAATTGCTTCTGGAAACATGGTGTGTGATTGGATAATTAAAGAGCACATATGCCTCAGGACAAAATAATTTTGCACAAACAGTCATAATGACCGAATTTCCTTGGTTTTCTGCTAGATAACGTCCATATTAAACCATATTTACTTGTTTTTTGTGGTTTTGTCAGCAATTCCTCAGAATGTATCATTCAGTCTGGAGGATGATTGACTGGGCCTAGAATGCTTATTTTAGTGGTGAATGTGCTGTGCAGAACATACAGTTTAGTTCATATATATGACCGATACATCAAATGCCTTTTGAAATCATGATGAAAAGATCTAATAAAAATATTTTTATCAGTCAGATTGTGCTTTTGAGTAAAATTTGATGTCAGATTTGACTGAAGGTGGTAGTAGAGAATTAAAAAAAGCATGTCTTAATACTGGTTGCAGGGTTGCTGTACCCTTTAGTTCACTCAAACTCTGCCCTGTGCTTCTGTCTTTGAACGCAGCTGTTGTTACCAACCACAGCTTCATTTCTTTTTTTCTGCAAGAGAGGTGGAGTTTTCTCAAACAAAGTACTTACTCCTCAAAAGTCACGCTTGGACTACAATTGAAACAAAGTCACATTACAATTCTGCTCTTTTCTAGCTATATTTCAAATACTAGCTTTGCTTTCCATTTCCAGTAACACTGAGCTAAGGTAAGTATTCAGTTCTCATCAACAGATACTAGTTATATACTTTCAGTTTGTGGTATTAGTTGTTGTGCTTAAAGTAAAACTGTATTTCCTAGAAGGAATCCTGCCCTGGTCTACAGTAACATTGGCTTGGACAGAGAAACAGAGAAAAATTTTTCACAGAACAAAGTGTAAAGTCTCAAAAACATGTTTCAAAACAGTCTAAAATTTGATTTCTACATCTCTCTCTCTATATATATATCTTATAAAAATACTGCAAAGAGTACTACAGTCCTTTTATCTGTCACATTAGGCATGGCACTTTTGATTTATGATACTTAGGGATTATTTGATTTTTAATGTTGCATTTATTCAAACCAGTGAACAGTGTACTCCAGATGGGTTTTTGTACAGTCGATTTAAATCTGCACACTTTAAATCCCATCCTGGTAATTAGCTATGGATAGTCAGGTCTAAGGTACTTAAATTGCTCTGAGTGCTACACTACTCTAAATGGCTTTCTGCATGTTTAAGTGTTTTACTAGTCAAGATCTGAGGGAGATATCATCCAACTTTGATCTTAGTACCAGCAAAAACTTGTTATTGTCCGTGGCATTTGTAGCAGCAAATGACAAAATTATGGTTCCTGTAAAAAACCAACCAGTGTCCCTCTGAGTCTGAAGTCCAAAATGAGAGAATAAGGAGAGCTGTAAGAATACAGAGGGAAGGATGGATTATTGTGTGTTTTTAGGTGGGAGAATTAGTTAAATTATCAGAGAAGAGACAAAAAGCAAGAGCAAGGTATGACTGGACAAAAAGGAATGAAGGGAATGACTTTTTTGGCAAATAGTAGGAAGATGAGATGGAAAGGGTGTCTGGCACCACTATGCAAACAGCCAATGATAAGAAAAGCTGGTGAAATTTAACACTGCTGAGAGTTTTAACCATTTTTTTGCAAAAATCTTGTGTGAATCAGAAACGTAAGTTTCTGATTTTTGAGTTGCTAAGTAAAAAAAGGGCTAATATGCAAACCAAGCAAACCAAATTTTTAGCCTATTTTTTGTGTGAATGGGAATCTATGAATACCCCAGAACTCGGTCTACTATAAGGTTATGTAAATTTATGTATTGGGGCACAAGCAGAGATACTTCAGTACCTGAAGTCTTACACATGCATGCATCACTTGGGTTTAAAAAAGCAGTTTGTATCAGTAGCTCCTGCAGACCAGAAAATTTTCTGCTTGTGTATTCACTCTCAGTTCAAACTAAAATAGTGTTTGTGCAGATAGGTGACTTTTATTATATTTTTTTTTTTTTTTTGCAGTACAG
>VYXD01013623.1:501007-514239 GCA_013397195.1 Hylia prasina
AAGGCAGACAGTCTTGCACAACTGAAGACACGACCTACAACTGATATATCTAAACATCTAGCTTAAATATTTCATAAGTGGAATTTCTTTCAACATTTATTGTTACCCTTGTTAGTTTCTGCTTTTATCTTTACTATCTATATTGTTGATGTTAAACTTCTTTTGGTCCCATTCTCATTACAATGGAATCATAAAATATTATACTTGTGACATAATGGACTTTTCTTCAGCAATCAACGGTGGTGTCATAGCACAAAGATATACTTTGGAATAAAGAGTAAATCATCAAAAAATGAAAATTCAGGTTCTCTAAATAATGTAAGCTAAGAATACTACTTAAAACATTATTTTTTTAAAACTGTGATATTTCTGTTTTTCCAAGTAATTTCCATTAAATTAAATGTCAATACTGGTGGCGTGTTATTCACAAAGTCGTTTGAAGAAAAATCTGGGGGAGCAAGTATGAGGAAGAATTTCTGTTCAGCTGTTTATAACTAAAAGCACAAATACGTTAATACAGATAAAGAGCTGTTATTTTGTTGTTTGATTCTTATTAAACAAAAAAGTCTGATGGAGTCAATGCATTGCCAGAAGATACCCACTAAAATTCTCAAAAGACCAGGCTACAATACAGTGGCATGTAAGAAACTCTGTCTGGTGTAGCTCTTGTTGAAATTTCATGCTTACAAGGGCATACCTCTGAATGTGAACTGAAAGTATATGCCCTCCATTGTGGTATAAGGCATCCTGCACCTTCACCTTCTTTTGCAACCTCTTCTAGTCCTGTGGATTGCTCCAGATTTCAGAACACTGGGGATCAACAACACGTGCTCCAGCAGATCTAGCTCATCCAGGTTCTTGCATTTCTTTTAGAGTCTTGTTACACTCACAACTTTCTATGTTAGAAATATGACTTAATAAAAAAAGGGGCTAAAAGAAAATGGGTTTGATTAATAAGCTGATTTTCGCCGGGATAGGGTTAACTTCATTTACAGTGCCTGGTATGGGGCTGTGTTTTAGATGGTGTTTTAGCTGAACACAGGGTTGATAATACAGAGATACTTTTATTATTGCTGACCAGAGGTCACACAGAGCCAAGGACTTTTCTGCTTCTCCTAGTCCCACATTGGTGAGCAGACTGAGGGTGCTTGGGAGGCTGGGAGCAGACACAGCCATGACAGGTGACCCCAACTGACCAAAGGGATATTCCAGACCATGGGACATAATCCTCCGTATACAAAGTGGGGGGAAGAAGAAGGAAAGGATTCAGAGTGATGACATTTATCTTCCCTATGTTCCTCTTATGGTTGAGGCACCACTTTCCTGGACATGCTGAATATCTGCCTGTGCATGGGAAGCAGCATATACATTCCTTGTTTTGCTTTGCTAACTTGTGCAGCTTTTGCTTTCCCATCCTTCCAGTTCTCTCCCCAGTCCTACTGATGGGGAAATTGGTTGAGGTTAAATCATGACATTAAGTTAATTTAATAATTTTTCATCTTATTTTCAATCAGTATTGATTTTCAACTCAAGATATAAACTCTGTGTGTCTTGCATTTTATTTGTTTTACCTGTCTGCTCAGTTGACCTTTTGGCATGATCTATTAAAGGTGCTGAAATCTTGCTCTGTTGTGGTTTCTGAATCTGGGTTAAAGCAGTTTGGGCAGTTTAGCAGAATCAACATATATTAGACCAAAGTCAGTGGTGTTGAATGTTTGCTGATAGTCTGGCACTTCTGGAATTGTACCTTTCTGTCTTCATTTCTTGTTGAATAAGCAGCTGAATTAATTTGAATGCCACAGTAAACTGTTAAGTTAAAAAAAATAAATCTATTATTTGATTGTTATAAATTATTGCAAATCAGGTAACTTTCTCTGTCCTATGGAGACATGTAGTCACATCCCAAGACACATTGTCAGTAAAGGCACTGGTTATGGTTAATTTTGCTGCATGCATTTAATTGCTTCCCACAATAAAAGTAATCACTGGATGAGGGGCTGCAACCAACTTTATAAAGTTGTTGTGTCATAAGTGGGTATCACTGGTTTGTTTGTGTACATGAAGCAGTGAGAGGGAAGAGAGAGTAGAGTCAACTGTGCTGAATTTGGGAATTCATCCTTTTTATAATCCTGACCCAATACTGAAGATGACAGAATTGCAAAGTTAGAGGAAGCACAACTTTTAGGAGGCATTGTCTTTCACTTTGCCATTCCTTTTTGACTCCCAGATACATTTGACACGTATCTGTAGTAACAATGCTCTCTAACTGGTAACTTATGCAAGGCTTGTTTACAGGTTCCTCACCTGTGTAGAGATAATGACTGCAGTCAGTTGAATCTGTTTGAGTTGTATGGATTACATTTATATATGAAAGATGTATAAAAATGGTATTCTGTTATGTAACTGGTTCTAGCTGTTTATAGCTAAATTTAGTCTTAATCTTAAATCTGAGGAAAAAGTGTAACTAATTTAATAAAATCTTTTCTACAGAATTCAAGATTCTGGCATCAAAAGGTTCCTAGACCATTACCTACCCATCACCAGGATAGAACCAATATCAAGTAACACTGATCTATTACTAATTACACATTAAGTCCAAGTATCAACAAAAGCAAAATCCCTTTTGCATTAAATATGATCTACAACCTTAGCATATCAACTGCTTTTTAAGTTCAAGGCTGACACATTAATCTCATTCTGCTTCCAGAGGGCTGTAAATCCTCTTGAGGTGACTTTCTGAGAAGGCCATGCAGAAAATTTAGACCCAAACTATACTTTAGCATATACCAGAGCAGTAATAACACACGCAAGTGCCATCACAGATTTCTACCAGCTCTTGCCACATGGCTCCTGAACTTTCCTGCCATAAGGGGGTAGGCTGGATTTGCAGGTGACCTCAAGGTGCCTTTAGAGTAGATTGAAGCTGGCAGTTAAGCTAGAGGCACCTTACAGCAAGAACAGGTGTGGGGTTTGTGTGCATGTGTATACATGTATAGAGCCAATCTGCCGATTTCAGCCTGTTTTGTCAAAGTACTGTGTAAATATAACATGATCTAGGAAGCTTTCGGCCTAGCAGTTTGATGAAAGATGTCAAACAGACCAGGCAGGAGTGCTGAGATAACTTCTGAGTACAAGAGGGGCCATGTGTTCTTTATTTCAGCATATTGAAATTGTAACAGAGACAGATTGTAATGCCTATGTTAAACAAAATCGTGATCTCAGTTTAGTTCTCTGTGGCTAAAGCTATCAATCAGAAGCAGCACTCCTGTTTATTATTCCAGAAGTGAAATGGAGACCTAAAAAGAAATGACACTTTGGGAGATTAGAATTAAATAACATTAGTTCATCATCTTGCACTTATGCTATCTGGATAATGGCTATGTACTTTTTTAGACAGAGTCAATCTAATGCAGTTAGAAAACATTAAATCAATATTTTAAAATTTTGTCAAAGAATAAGAATCACATATTTACTGTGGGTTAGCGCCAAAGATGACAACATTTGAGAGCTAGGTGTTAGAGTGCTCTCAATCTTTGTCTTACTAAACTCTCCACAGTAGTTTGAAAATGAGAGGATGAAAAGCCACTGGCCGGTCTGGGGGTAAAAGGAAAATACACATTGAAATACTGTGCACTGTGCATCTGTGAGGCACCAATTGCACTGTCCTGTGCTCTGCTGATTTAGTTGTGTAGTTTTCACATAGTGAGCACAGTAAGTACAGCACCTCCCATAAACACCTCCTAGGTGCAAAGGAAACTCAGTAAAAGTAGGCAGTAATTGCCAGACAATCAGTCACATTTTCAGCTTGTCTCTTTTCCAGCTGTTGAAGTAATAAACAGGAAACGATTGCCATTTGAGACCTACAGTCCAAAGCTACCCTTGAGAATGTAAGGTTGACTTTCTAAGGTGTTTTCCCTGAAGCACATCTACTTCTGTCATTCTGGAGAAGCCTCTTGAAAGTCCGTCTCTATAAAATAAAGCTAATATGTCACACCCCATGGAAGAAAAAAATATTGTATGCTAACTCTTCATCTGTTCCTGAAGAATGTTTAAAGCAAAATGGCCACTGGAGTGTCTGAAAGTTGTGTTTTGTTTGTTTTGGTAGGGTGCTCTAAATCCCTGCTTCCAGCTGGCTGTGGAAGTAGGCTGTTTCTCACTCTTCCTCACTGTACTCCTGAGTCTTGGCTTGGTTAACAGAACATCTTCAGCCATGGAGGGGAACAATGCACTACTGACAGCAGGAAGGGGGATACACTGGTGGGACATGCGCACTTTTCTCCCAACTGATTGAGGTGATAATCCTTCTTTCTTGATTCCTGAATGAATGTTTTAGCCTTACAGCTCTTTTATCAAAGGGCCAGGGGAGAGGAAAGGTATTGGTGCTGCATTTGGAAATCAATCTGAAATAACTGTATTCCATAGGAGCCTGAGGCTACCTACACATTGACTAAACTGGGAAAACATCTACAAAATTCAGCTTTACAGGACATAAGCTAAGTTGTAAATTCCAGCAGGGTTCATTTGAGAGAGTTGAAGGAACCAACCTGTGTAGAAAGAGAACATCCAAAAAGCAAGACACTTTGTTAACCTAACTTCTTTATCTACTACCCTACACAGCTTAGTGTCAAGTCCCTTCCTCCCTCCCTCCCCCACCACACCCCATATGGTAATATATGCTTAAAAGTTGCTATTCAAAAGCTGCCTGCAACTCACTCAAACAGCAAATTCTAATAAACTGTAATTCATTGTCAACAGTTGCTGTGTGCCACTTTGTCTTGCCAAAAACTAAGATTGTTCTTGCATGCTATGGAACATAGATAATTTGTAAGTTTGAACAACAGGTACTACCCACTGCAGGTATAATTCACCCTGCCATGCATAAAGCAAGCAAGTTGAGTAATTAATGATCACAATTTAAGAATTCAAGTAGACAGTGTAACAACTATACATCAATGTTCCATTTCTACTAAAACCTGTATACCAGCATTTCCAGTGCTCTGTGATTCAACAAGAAAACATTAAGTGCATATTTCAAGATAAACACTATGTTTCAATGCTTCTGGCCCAAATTCTGATTACAGAAGTATGCACGTATTATAGATGGTTATCTGGTGGGTAATACTTAATTTTCCACAGTGAATATATTATTTTGTCTAGCTGGGCTTCGACTTCAAAAGAAATGAAACACTGCTTGAAGAGGTAATAATGTACCTGGAAAAGACAGGGCCACATACATCTCTCCATCTTAGGCAGCTACAGCAGGAAAGTGCTTACCCACCTCTGCAGTTCTACAGTCTCAAATGGAGTAAAATTAAACACCTTTTATTGAAAGCATTGAACCAACTTTCTCTGGTTATGGTTTGGCTTAAGTGTCAAATTATGACAGAAGCCAAAAAAATTGGTATTTACTGTGGTGCATTGGAGTTAACTACAAACAATTAGATATGTCCCAAAAGTCAGTAGGTATTCCAGTAACTGTAGTTTCTATAAATATTTTTGTGCTTATCTTTTTGAAGAGACTTAACTCAGGATTTTGACTGCTGTTTCATATCTTTTACAGCTTAAATAGTCCTTATGGAAGAAGAGTTTTCTTTCCTGCAGTATCACAGAATAACAGAATTACCTTGGTTGGAGAAGGATTTGGAGATCACAGAGTCCAATCTACGACCTAACACCACCTTGTCAACTCGACTATGGCACTAAAGTGGCACATCCAGTCTTTTTTAAACACCTCCAGGGATGGTGACATCACCACCTCGCTGGGCAGCACATTCCAACACCAATCTCTCTTTCTATAAAGAACTACTCCCTAAACCTCCAACCTAAACCTCCCCTGGTGCAGCTTAAGACTGTGTCCTCTTGCCCTGTGCTGGTGGCCTGGGAGAAGAGACCAACCCCCACCTGGCCACAGCCTCCTTCCAGGCAGGTGTGGGTCTCCCCTAAGCCTCCTTTTCTCCCAGAAAAACACCCCCAGCTCCCTCAGCTGCTCCTCATTGGACTTGTGCTCCAGACCCTTTATCAGCCTTGCTGCCCTTCACTGGACCTGCTCCAGCACCTCACCAGCCCCCCTATGAACTGTGGGGCCCAGAAATGAACACAGGATTTGAGGTGTGCCCTCAGCAGTGCCCAGCACAGGGGGACAATCCCTGCCCTGCTCCTGCTGGCCACACCATTGCTGATCCAGGCCAGGATGCCCTTGGCCTTCTTGGCCACCTGGGCACAGCCTGGCTCATGTTCAGTCCCTGTCACCAGCACCCCCAGGTCCCTTTCTGCCTGGTCCCTGTCCAGCCACTCTGTCCCAGCCTGCAGCACTGCAGGGGATTGCTGTGGCCAAAGTACAGGACCCAGCACTTGGTCTTGTTAAACCTCACATTGTTGGACTCAGCCCATGGATCCAGCCTGTCCAGGTCCCTCTGCAGAGCCCTCCTACCCTCCAGCTGATCAACACCTACACCCAACTTGGTGTCATCTGCTAATTTGTGGTGGATGGAGGGGATCAATTCCCTCATATGGATCATCAGAGCAGCCACGGAACAGGACTGGCCCCAGCACAGACCTCTGAAGAACACCACAGTGACTGTCCCCAGCTGGATGCAGCACCATTCACCACCATTCCTTGGGCCCTGCCAAATAGCCTGTCTTAACCCAGAAAATACGTCTACCAGATACCATGATTCTGCTGAGCCTGCTGTGAATCAAATTAAACTCTGTGTATTGCATGGTCTGAAGTAGTCACCTTCACGGCTTAATCTTCATGTGGGCCTTCAATTTCTTTTGCACATAAATGCAGGACTACAAGTATTTTGACCATGATAATGACAAGTATAAACACCTAGTAAGTCATAAAATTGGTGGATATTCATCTTGTGTCCAGAGAAACATGTGGTCTTATTGTAAGAAATTTTGAAACACGTGGCAGAAGAGAGCCATTCTGAACCCTTTCAGTTACTGTGATTTCTCACTAGAACTGTCAAAAAATACAAATGACTTATTAGAACTAAAAAATATTTTCATAAATATAAAATGAGTTAGAAAGACATGTGCACTGCAATGACCTTATTGATTAGCTGAAAATATTTTAGCATTTCCCTTGTTCTACCTCTCTTGTGTATCTCTTACACTTCTGGTAGAAGCATTGCTTTGTACAGGATGCCATGTAACAGTAGAATAAAAGCCCCGTTTACGCCAGTAACGGTGTCAAAATGTAATAGAAATGTAATAATCTTCCCAAGCACAGATGTAAGGCTGACAGGTCATTAGTTTGCAGGGTTTGCAGTTTGTCATAATTTTTTGCCTTTTTAAAGATGGATACCACATTTCCTTTTTTCCAATCACCTGGGGCTTGCCCATGATTTTTCAAATAGCCTAGAGAGTGGCTTGGGAACTGCATCAGCCAGTTCCCTCAAGACTGTGGGATGCAGCTTGTCAGGTCCCACTGGCTATTATGTATGTTCAGGTTCTTCAGGTTGTCATACACGGGATCTCCTCTTACAGTGGGTGGGATTTTGTTCTCCCAAATCCCCATCCGGCTGTCCGTCTACTTGATGGTGTAGAAGAGAGTTTACCATTGAAGACTGAGGCAAAAATATTAATAAGTACCTCAGCCCTCTCCTCCACTGTTACCAATTTAACAGCTTTGTTTATTAGAGGCCCTCTTTGGCCTTCCTTTTCTGGTTAGTGTACTTGTAGAAGCCCTTCCATCCTTTGTGCCCCTTGCCAAGTTCAGTTGCAGCCTTTCCATGGCCTTCCTTACCCTAACCCTACACAACCAAACTTCTCTGTACCCTTGTCAGGTTATCCATCCTAGTTTACAGCCTGTATTTGCTTCTTTTCCCCTAGTTTGACCAGCAATTTCCTATTCAGCCACGCCAGTCTCTTGCCTTCCTTGCCCAATTTCTTGCTCTGGGAATTGCTAGCTCTTGCATTCTATGGAAGACTTCCTTAAAGACCTGCCAGCTGTGTTCCTTGCCCCTGAAGGCAATCTCACAGGGATCCTGTTGACCATCTCCTTGAGGATCTGGAAGCTTGCTACCCTAAGGCCTGGGGACACTTTAACTTTCCATATTTTATTCTGTTTCTTTTTAAAAAACTCCTTAGTCAACTTGGGTTTTGCCTCAGGTGACCCCAAAACTGTGCCCCCAAACTATGTGTTCTGTATTCCTCTATGCTAATCTGTGCAGTGTGTTTTGAAGGTCATTTTAAGACTCAACAACCTGGGAAACAGCACGTGTTTTACACCAGGTTCACAGAAGAATGCCTTTAAAAATGGGAAATAGACATGTATGAGCTCTCTTTCATTCTCTGTGCTACTGAGGGGATTGCCTCTGGCAGGTCTCTGAGTTGCAACCTGAGAAGCTGCATTTTGCAGCCCGAAACTGTTCCAGACCCCTTTTGTCACTTTGAACTGCCAGACTGGGCCTGCTTCTTTTTGGCAGGAGCATTTCTTCTCCCCTGCAAGGCAGCAGTGACTGGGAATTGTGCTGACATTAGCTGTGTCCATTCAGGCCGGAAGGAAGCAGGGAGGCTGACATCGCAGGCCTGGAGCTTCCCAGGCAGGCCTGCACCCTCCATGTGCCACCAGCACGGCTTCATATGCCATTTTTTTGTTCCAGGGAGAAGGTTGTGCTGAGGAGGGATTGGACCTGCAACTTGCTGGGAAATTTCTTCCAGTGTTTTTGGCAGCATCGGAGCCTTATGGACAAAAATAGTTTTTTCAGGTTTGTTTTTTTTTTGCCTCTATCTCCCACTGTTGAAGTGAAGGAGTCTGCAGCCATGGAGGTTCGGTTGCTGTCTTGTATTTTTTCCTTTGTTCTTTCTCTTTGCCGCATGGTCTTCGTTACAATCTTGTATTTTTCTTCTGGCCCATGCAGGCTGCTGCACTGGNTACATATATATTATTATATAATATAATATGACATGACAGACTTAAAAAATCTCTGGTCTAATATACCAGTTTTACAGCATTCAGAACTGAATGTTATCCCAAATGCATGTTACTATTCAAAGGTACATATTCTCCAGAGAACAGAAAGAAAGGACAAACTATAAGCTTAGATCTCTTGATTCTATTTACATGTTTTAAATAACACACTGGCTCATTCATATAGCCAAAACAGTTTGGCAAATGAAAATGAAACAATTATTTCAAGTTAGACAAGTAGTGATTGTGCATATTTTAGTATATCTATCCAACTACAGATCTGGATAAACACTGTGACTGTGAAAAGAACGTTTGTAAACGAAAAGATTTTTGTTCAACAGACTGTTGCAATAAGAATTTCATTCATTTGCAAAACACTCTCAGCATTATTTAACATGTAAGATCTTAACATCTTAGAAATTAATTAACATTCAAAGAAATTATTTTTTATATAAGAAGTCTGATTATGCATCAAGTTGCATCAAGAGTGTTTTTTGCTTTTTTAATAGATATGCACAAATATTTCTATGGGCCTTCAGTAGCTGATGTTACATGAATGACAAAGCCTGTCACAGTGGGCACACCTTTATCTGTAACTCACTTCCTTACACGTGCACGGAGACTTCTCAGAGGGCACAGAGGTGCACAGTCTGGCCAGCCTGAGGTCTTGATGAAATCACACAGTCGGCAAAGGGCAAACACACTTCTCTTCTAACGGCACTCTGGTCTCCAATTAACTTTCTGATATCTGTTTTCTACATGGTAAAAAAGTTCAAGGATTACTTTACATTGCTTGTCTTACATAAAATTTGTACTCATTTAATGAATTGTGTTTTAGTTTTACACAACTATAGTGTGTTTGCATTAACTCTGCTATGTAAAATATAATGGTGGGTTAATAGCAGGATAATTTCCCCATGGAAAAGAATTATGACTTTGACTCTCCTGGAGTCAGAATAAAATGCTGCAGGGATAAGAGACCTTATTATCATTAACTCCCTAAATCCTACCATAACAGATGAACTGAAAAATAGCTTATGTGCTTTGGATAAATTTTTCATTCAACAAATTAACATGATCTAGGGTGGAAAGATATGTACATATTATCCTTTCTAAGACTTCTTTAGCTTTTATGTCACTGACAATTTTTTTTTTTTTTTAAACTGGATGAAGTATTTAATCATTTGATTTCTCTGGAATTTCATTTTAAAAGTCATTACTAAATCCATCAGGACCTACAGCTATGTTAGAGTGATTGAATATCCTTATAAAGTTCCCTTATATTTGCCGTTGGTTCTAATCATCACAGTAAATGCATTCCAATCACACTAAAAAATGTAACATATCAAAATGGCTATAAATAGTTTTGAAAGCTTGCAAACATTCTTTTTGAATGAACAAAGTGTGGCTATTGAAAGAGCCTTTAAAACTGCTATTTTAAGAAGTTGCTGAATCTCTTTTTGCTCAATTGTTGGTTGCATTATTGGAAATAATAGTTTTTTCTTGTAGGGATGGCTAAGACAGTTTACTCACCTTAGCATCTTTTGAGTTTACTTCAGACTTTTTTGTGCTGTATACCTGCAATATTGAAAGAACTCTAAAATCATTTAAGGAGCTAATTAGTTTTGAATGAGCCAGAATCAAGGCTTCCTGGGTCATTGTACACAGTCCTTATTGCATTAAAAACCAGTCTTGTGTTCTAAGTTATATGTCCAGTGCTCCTTGAGGTAATATTTCTTTAATTCCCTTGCTTCATGAGCAACTACAGGGCTGAGACAACTCATAACCTTAGTCTTTATGATGAACATAGAATTATTAATTTTTGCCTGCTCGTTTCTGTGACTTTTTTACTGTAATACAAGAGCCTTTTGTATATGAATTAATTTCTTCTGGCAACAGTTCCATGACTGCAGTAGGTTTTGTCTTTATTCAGGGTAAACAGAAGTTTCAACTGCTAGAGACACACTGAGTGGGTGAGCTTGGCTGAAGATGCAACAGGCCAATTTTCCAAAGGGTGAAGGGCTATTTAAAAGTTTCCAGTGTATTTTATGATTGGATTTTTTTTTATGGTTTTGATTGAAATTTAGTTTGGTCTCTGAGAAAGAAATGCAAAAAAAAAGAAAGAATATCTTTACATTTCTCCAGACCTTTGATTTAGAAATTATTTTGTTTCCAACCATCTTTATAAAGTTGTACTTGAATGGTTTTGAAATACCTGAATACAAACTGCAAGAGGGGAAATTTAGGCTAGATATTACGAAAAAATCTTTTTCTGTGAGAGTGGTAACGCACTGGAACGGGTTGCCCACTGACCTTGGGAATATTCTATCACTGGCAGTGTTCAAGGCCAGATTGGATGGAGCTTTGAGCAACCTGGTCTCACAGGAGGTGTCCTAGCCTATGGCAGGATTGGTTGGGACTAGATGATAGTTTAAGTTTCTTCCAATTCACACATTCTATGATTCAATGATTCTATGATACCTTTTTGTAGTACAAAGTGATAAAGCAGAGTGATAAAGCAAAGACAAGGTTTTTATTAAGCAACACAAAGCAGTAAAGGAACACAAAGCAGAATGTGTTTGTATTCTGGCTGCTGCAGGAGGATGCTGTCCTGTTCCCCCTGTACCACCACAGATGTGGCCTGGCTTAGCCCCTGCTCTTCCCTGCCCTCCAGCATGGTGTTTCACAGCACCTCTTCCAGCTTCTTCCACAATTTGAAGAGGCACCTGCACCACCTCCTCTTTCCTCCTCAGGCCAGTCAGGGCAGGATATCCATGGCATCCTCAAGCATCACCTCAAACCAGGGACACACTGAGGCTGCCAGGGAGACCTCAGCCTGAGTATTGCTGAGATTTGGGATGTTTTCCTGTGCAGCTACCTTGCTGTACTTTGCTGATCCAGCCCGGCATCCCCAGCCCCTGCTCTCTCCCTCCTCAATGGCCTGCACCAAACTCTGCAGACCCCAACCTGCCCTTTCTTCATTCATGCAGAAAGTTAGTGTGGTGGGTGTGGGCTGCCACGCGCATTGCTCCATGTGGCAGTTCCAGCTGTTTTTACAGCCCACGTGCATATTCCAGACAGTTCACACTTTGCTGCTGGCTTCTCAAGGGACAGATGCCAAGATGCTGCTAAGTCAGCCACGCTGCAGCACCTTAAGTATAAGGTATGGACAACAGGGAGAGATCTCAATTTGGGCAGAAGTGCAGGGGGTGTTAAAGAGTGAGAAAAGGCAGATGGATGCCAAGACCAGTGGAGGGGGAAAGGTGTTATAGTGCTTGCTTCTTCCCTCTCTTCTTCCCCGTTCCCAAATCAGGAATTTAAAACATTAATTGGCAATAAATGGTTAAATTACCCAAAGTTGGGTCTATTCTGCCTGTGACAGCAATTGGCAGACCATCTCGCTGCCTGTATCTACACCCACGAGCTTCCTCAGTCATGTTCCTGCAATTTTCACCCACGTCCTGCTGTAGGGAGGCAGTGGCCAGGGGCTGGTGGTGAGGCTGGCAGCCAGATGCCCCATAAACAAGAACTTCCTAATGTGAGTGACCCAACACCAGGGAAGAGATCCACCACTCCTTATATAAAGGATTTGACCCCCACAGCTGCTGGCTCTCAACCAAGTTGCAAGGACTGTCCCCAGTTGTTTGATAGAAGCATGAACAGAGACTTGAGATTTTGCAGTCACCTGCAGTTGCCTGGGCAGGTTATGGGTTCAAGAGGGCCAAGGGGTCACAACAACCCTATTTCTTATTGCCTGTAGCATTTTTGGCTGTCTCCCTGCTGAGATCCTACTCTTTTCTGTCCAACACTTTCTGCACATACTCATTGTACTTGTTACACTTCCATATTCCTGTTCCAAACCATCCTTCTTCCAGTTTCTGGTGTTTATAATTGTCATTCTTCCTTTAATCCTGCTTCTTTGACTTCCCTCCAGTTTTAATCTTCGTGCCCTATGCTACATGTTTTCAGTACCAAAAGAAATGAAACCACAGGAAAGACAACCCACAATGATTTTCAGCATTTGAAAATTTTCACTAATGTCTTTAAAAGCCTCTCTCAGTCTTTGTGATTCTTTTATACATGGTTAATTATCAGGCTCATTTCAGACAAGCTGTAAATTATTATTTTTGGTTATACACAAAAATGTTTTTACTCTATGAACTAAGGTAGATCTGTGATGAAATTAGGCTGCATTCTCCTAAGTTCAGTAAAATCACATTCCTGACAGGAAAGTGTTCCTCCCACCAAACATTGGCTCTTATTGTGAAGCATAAAAACACAGGAGCTTTGTATTGAGTCGCTTTGAGAATCT